>BMAW01122960.1:37938-84334 GCA_019974015.1 Nephila pilipes | reverse complement strand
CTGTTGTACTTCGTTCAACGTATTGCTGTATCCTAGCAATCCTTCTCTTTATTTCATTAAATCAATTTTACCTTTTTCTCGAATTTGTTTCAAACGTCTAGATCCACCAGATACATATTACTTGGCGCAGCATAACCAGATTTGGCTGTTGCCATTAAACCTCTGATTTCATTTTACTTTCTTATTCAGATTAAAGAATTAATAAAGAAATATTACAATTTTGGCTAATTTTTAATAGAACTCTTTCTTTAATTAAATTTAAACACTTACAATTTTACTATCCATGGGTAAAAATCTTTCTTAAAAATATAAATAAAATAACTTATCTTTTAATAGTTATTAAGAAACTAGTAAAATGCAGTATTATATCGTTCTTGCCATGTACATACTTGCGAGGAAATAAAAATGACTGACTATACCAAAAAAGCTTTTTCACATGGGTCACAACGACGCTGATATTTTTTCACCTGTGTGGAGCAAGACATTACATATTATGAGTTTGCTGTCTTCTTTTAATTCTGAAATATACTGAAACTGCAATGTGACACCTCTACACAGTCCACTAACAATGAGACCATTTTAATTTTGAAAATTATGAAATATATATATAAATGTTCAAAATATAATTTAAGTAAATGAAATATATTACAATGTACGTTTATTAAAATTAGGTTTCGATAGTTTTGAATAATGTAATGAATGATTAATAAAAAAATAAATGAGATAAAACTAGAAATACAGGGTGATTATAATTAAAGTTAGTTTCAAAAAGCTGTAAAAAAAGAACGACTGATCAGAATGACGTCAAATTTGAAAGGGATATTATTGAAGAAGGGGGAAACGTATGGCATAAGGATAAAAATAATTCCATATTTTAGCAACAGATGGCGCAGTAAGCATCATAATTTAAAAGAGTTCGATTACAAATGACAAATGATCGTAAAAGAACGAATAAGGTGTAAATTACACTTTAAACCAACTGTACTGTTCAGTGTGCATGACTGAACATATGTGATATTGTTGGTCACGTAATCCCATCCACCACGGCAAGGTCATATCACATCTGATGGAAAGAATCGGTTTTTAAATTTCGCGAAACATGCGCAAAACATGTTCAATATGCTGTCCACCGTTGTGTGCAACAAGATGAAATCTAGAAACAGAATGTTCCACAATTGATCGAAGTGCCGCCGGGATCACGTTCAGAATGTGTTGCGCAATGCGTGCCTTCAGTTCAGATAAGTGTGCAATCGGAGCACTGAACACAGCATCTTTTAGATAGCTCCACAGCCAGTCACATTTATTAAGATCAGGTGATTGGGATGGCCATGCTGTAAGGATAATTCTAGCATTTCCAAAATACGATTTCAGCAGCTGCTTCATTGGATTTGAAACACAGTGACCTTTGCAGGATGGAGTGGTATTGGTTGAATTGCGAGTGGATTGTCTGTTGCCCATATTCGGCAATTCTGTACATTGACATATCCTGTCAGATGGAAATGGGCTTCGTCTGTCCACATAATTTTCCGCGGCCATTCACTGTCCACTCCCTTGCGAGCAAGAAGTTCTAAAGCAAAAGTCTTTCTTGCTCGCAGGTCAGAAAGAAACAACTCCTGCACATGGCTAATTTTGTAAGGATAGCAGTGAAGGATGTTTCGTTGAATTTTATGCACCGGGCTCACAGACCTGTCCTATGTTCGGGCAATTCCCCGTGCACTGCACGGTTGCACACCATCGTTTGATTCTTGTTGTCACTTCTTCAACAATAGACGAATCAATTTTTTCCTGTCTCTACTAGATTGCACATCAAAAGAACCTGCCTTTTCAAATTTCTCAATCATTTCTCCAGACCATTGGCAGACAACGGTCCAATGCCTTTTTTAATACCCTTGAATGTCCGGAACTTCTGCAGAGCTATTAGTGCACAATCATTGTTCTTGTAAAAAAGCTTTACAAGCAGAGCGCGGTCCTTCAGTGAGACAATCATGGCGAACTTCTCAGACGCTAAACGAGGAAAAGCTGTGTGTGTTATAAGAACTGAAATGAGTCGTACGCGTGACAGGTGTTTTTATTTACATATTCTGATGCTTTCAGCGCCATCTGCTGCTAAAATTTTGAACTTTTTTTTTTCTTATGCCATACGTTTCCCCCCTTCTTCAATAATATTCCGTTCAAATTTGACGTCATTCTGATCAGTCGTTCTTTTTTTTACAGCGTTTTGAAACTTCAACTTTATTTATAATCATCCTGTATATTTATTACATATCGAGAAAAGGAATACACAAAATAATTAAATTACTTATTTTATATTATTAAATATGTATATACAAAAAAATCATAATTAATACAAACACATACACAAACAATTGACGAAACTGTTTATTCTTTTTTAAGGGCAAGCAGAAACATTTAGATAAAGAAATCATATTTTAGTTTTAATTTTTCAGACGAAGACAAAAAAAAACTCATAAACATAAAAAAATACGTAACATTTAAGAAGACGAAACTCAATCAATACATATAACATATATTTTTAGCGCAATTTAAGATTTTTTTTTTTTCTAATTTTGTTTTGTAAACTTTTTATTGTAATGATTTTTATTCTATTGATTTACATCGCTTTTTTAAATCTTTTCTTTCCTATTTTAGTATATTTCAATTTTTAGTTTCTGTTTTTAATTTTTTTTTTCATCCTGCTTCCTTGGCTGTGGTGCATTGGATAATGAATAACTTGTGATACTATTGATGTTATATACTCTCAGATATTACAATCCAAAGTTTCATACTTTCTACCCAAGAGGATAGAATTATTTGGTGGGTGATTCTTCTGAAGGCTTTTTCAAATTTGTGTGTGTGTGTGTGTGTGTGTGTGAATTGTCCTGCTGTACAGCAGCGCCACCTCAACTTAGATTAGATGGTTGATCTCGAGGTGGGGCACGTGAAATGTCCGTCTTTTCTTTAATTTTTCATATGTAACAACATTTTTCCTCCTTAAATGAGCGTGTGGTTCTTGACACATATGGACGCCAACCTCCAATAATGGGGCTCGGCAATGAACTATTGTTTAAAATTAAATTAAATTTAATATGAAATTGCAACTAGAACGCGAACAGGCTAACGGATTGGCTGATGCACAAAAATGGACGCTAGTGTGCAGACTACGTTGGAAGTAATTTTGTCGGAGTACAGATGGTACTTGAAAGTTTTGGACTTGAGATATGAAGTGCAGACGGCGCTACATCACCAAGTTGTGATGAAAATCCATAATTTGTGGGCAAACTGGAAGCGCAGACGGCACTAATACCGAAAGTTGTTGTTCCTGTTGTGCCACCATTCCGTTGACTTGTTGCAGAATTTAAAAATCAACTCAAAAAGAATAATAACAGACTATTATGTGTTTTGTGACTCAATTTGACTCATTGTTGGATATACCACTGCTGAAAAGAGGTAAAGTACCTCCTCTCTTTACCTTCAATTTATATGAAAATAAGTTTTATTCAGTGACTGTGCTACTTGAACTATATAAAGATGATCACCCTTAATGATATTCCTGTTGTAGCTCAAATCTTTCTTAAAAGAGGAAATATTAAACAATTGCTGGTTAAACAGTATATTAACGATGCATTTGATCGTAATTCAAGAAAAATTGAGAAGTTTTTCCTCATTTCCAATCGAAGTCAACAGGATGCTGCAGGAAGTTATTGCAAAGCTAGAAATCAAAAGACATTTGGCAATCCATCTCGAATTATTTCTGATCGTTGTACCGCATTCACTTCTAAACAGTTTCAAGATTATTGCAGTACCGAAAACATTGAACATTTCCCAATCACCACCGGATTACCTAGAGCAAATGGACAAGTAGAACGTTTAAATTCTACAATCGAAACAGTCATATCCAAACTTTCCATAGACAACCAGAAAATGAAGTGTATCGTCAAAGAAATCCAAAGAGTTATAAATTCAACATTTCAATGAAGCATTCAAACAACTCCCTTCGAATTACTGTTTGGTACTAAAATGAAGACGCCACAACTTTCACATCACAAATTTACTTAATGAAGAAATCCAGTTAATTTTGTCAACAACCGTGACGAGTTAAGGAAAAATCTAAACAACAATCCTGAAAGTTCAAGATGAAAATAGAAAATTACAATTCCGGCGAAAACCAACAACTATTTTCGCTTCATGATCTGTTGCTATCAAACGTACCTCAAATTGACCAGGACTCAAACTGCAAATATTTAGGTCCATAAAGATAACGAAAATCAACCGAACGACACTTACGATGTTCAAAAGTGTGGTTTTTGAAGGTCCAGCGAAAACAAGTACGTGTGCTGAATATCTCAAGCATTGACTAATGATGTTATTACCTGATGAACTAATGAAATGACATTTTCATTCGAACTTTGAAAAGACATTTTTCTTCCTTATTATTTTTATATTATAGATGAATTTCATTTTTCATTATTTTGTGTTTTCTAGTGTATTAATTTTCTTCAATTTTCAGATATTGTGAATTAAATTTTGAATTTTCCTAATTGTTAATATCTTCAACTATAGATTAATCAACTTTTAAGTGAGTATGTTCTTTAATTTTCACTTGTGTCATTATTTTATTAATATTATGCATATATTATTTTTAATTGTATTTTACTGGCTCACCTGGGTCAGGTGATATTGTCGATGGCTGATTGTGGGAATTGTCCTGCCATACAGCAGCGCCACCTTCAACTTGATCTCTTTAGGTAAGCAAGCAGAAATGCGTGTCCGTTCTTTTCTTTAATTTTCTATATAAATAAACATTTTCCTTAAATGAGCGTGAATTTTGAGCCAATATACTGACGCCAACCCCCACATATATATTTGTTTTAATAAATAAGGAAATTAATTAATTGTATCTATTCATTTTATTATAAGCATTGACTTAAATAAAGATTCTGAGAAACATATATTTTCAAAACTTCAAACGATAAACTTGTTATTATTCTTCATTACATGTAAAGTATGCATACAATCTGCTAAGTCGGTAGCAAAAGATCGAATGATTTTTGTTTTTAACGTCGGAGACAGAAAATACCGATGTCCTTCTATATCCGTAAAACAGAAACGACAACATTAATTGAAAATGAACTGTTAATGTAGACTACATAATTAACACATTTCTGTTAACTGATTTTTCTTGTCAATAAATCCACTACTTGGGTGTCTCCAGCTCCAACCGGTAGATCGTTAAAATTCAAATGGGATTTTCCTTAAGAAATGAACTCATTTCACTCTTCATAAAGCTTTCTTCCAATTTATGCTATCCTAGAATTAACTGCTTCTTCAAATTTTTTAGATTATTATTGACACCCAAATATGATCAGGCTTTCATAATAGGATCCTACAACTTTTTGAGTTTTGCAAAAGTGAGCGATTTCTCAGTCGTCTATCTCATATAGGTTGAGCATCTTCTTCTTCACTATCAGTCTCAGAATCATTTGTTATATCTTCTTAGATTTTATTATTTTCTTTAGGATTTTTCTTAATTTCTTTATACCTTCCCTGATTTGAATATTTTTTTTTATCATTTCCTATAATATTAATACAGTATCATAATCACACTTGTCTGTCTTTACTTGAAACTTTAATTTCTCTTTACAAAATTACCCGATATTCTTTCTGTACCCAACTTTTGTAGCACCAATCTTCATCATATCATACAAGGTAGCCACGTATGGCCTTTTTGCCCATTTTTCCTCTCTTCTGAGTAGGAAATACGAACATAACATGTTGATCGTATTATTCGCTAGTGTTTAACCGGGTTTTCTTTTTGAGCCAAAGCACATATAAGCCTTATTTCCAATTCTGTTCAGTGAATTATTTATTCTATGGAGGTAATTAATTCTGTCCGAACTGCTACAAGAAATTAGCCTCAGGATTTGCATTTACAAATGTTCTGGCTATTTCAACTTCAATTCCCATTTTCCTTTCCACTGCCTCCCTTCTGCTCTGGGAAGCTAAGTATTGTCAGTCTTTGGATGATTCCTTTTGAAATTAAAACTTTCTGAATATATTTGATATGATATTCTCGACAGTTATCGTTGAGGAGTTCTTTTATTGAATATCCTATTGTCTTAGCATATGAAATCATGTTCTCTAGCATAGTTTTAACTTCTTGCTTCTCTTTTATAACTGCATCGAAACTTGGTAAAATTGTTTTTAAATGCATGTACATAACCTTTTTTCTGAATAGACTCGTCGAATACTCTACAAACATCAGCTGAAATCAATTCACTAACTCAAAGGCTTTCTTCCTGATATCAAATGGTTGCCGATGTGTTTTGCCATAAACGCATGGTTCCCATAATTCTTTTTCTGTATTTATGTAAATGCTTAGTTCCTTTTCAAGCATGTTTCTGATGAAACGTTTATCTGAATGATCCATCTTTCGAAATGCAACCGTAGCAAAGGGTCATCTATTACATCAATATGCACTTCTAGGTGAAATTGGTTTAATATCCTCTTTGAATAAGGTACCATTTAGACTGCGAGAACCGACAGCACCACATTACAGTTCCCTTTTAATCTGCTCTCTGTAGGAGATGACTAAAATTCTCAGTTTTGATTTCTGTCTTAAGCAGCAAGCACAGAGAAAAAAAAATTTATTCAATTTTTGAACATACCAAACATCTTCTGGAAAAATTCCTGGCATTTTCTACAAATAATTGTTTTAACTTTTAGAGTGCCTTTCCCAAGTGCAACCAATGTTTATTCTCAGTAGCTCTAATGCCGCAAGAATTATTAGATTTCACAAAGTCGACAAAGTGTGTGGAACAGTTCATAACATATGTAATATCTCTTTTGTCAATCCAAAATGACGGTGAACTAGTATCTGCTGCATAGCCTTCCTCACAAACAGACATCTGTGTTAGGTTTACTGACACTGTATTGAACTGTGTATCACTTTATAACAGTCCCCGTGACTTTAACGGGACTGTTTATGCCCCCTATGGCGATGTTGAAAAAAAGAGATTTCTTATTTCCTCTAGTTGTTGTGCGTTTATATGCGTGTTTTGTGTGAAAATATCTTTTAAGTATTTCTTATAAGTTTGCCTGTGTCGTGATATATTCGTGTTCTGTAAACTCAAAAATAAAAGGGTTTTAATTAACCTAGATGATAATATCTTCATTCAAATATTCAAAATACATTTCATTCACGCATGCGACGTTACAACTTGATTTGTTCTTCGATGGTCTTCCATCTGAAATCCACTTTCTGCGATGTTTTACCCAATGACCTTAACGTTAACAGTAATAGCAAGTATCTACCTTTCATTTTTAGATTCAAGTCCATTATTCCGTTCGTTCCAAACACTTCTGAACTTTGTCATGTGTGTCGAAACATCCTGTGATGAAATTAGAAAACATAAAGCACTGAATGCCACACGAGACGCTCTCAAGGGAAGCGATTTAAATGCCTCCCTCGCGTAGTGACCCGTATAGAGTCTTTTAGTAACAAATATTATTCCTTGTTTAAATGTTGTGTGACATCGTAAAAGTAAATTAGTTTAATGATGTCAAGCGATTGGATTTATTTTCAACCAATTATTTGAAAAGACGCCTGTCTGACAGGTAAGTGAAATTTCCATCTTTCTAAATTGCGAATGTCTAGTGTTAGTTTACACGTTCTCTCCTTCAGCCCAGCTAAATGCAAATAACTCTGTGCATAATTTAAACAAATGATCTTTTGAGGCTATTTCAAACTGATGATTAAATTATTCCAAAGCTCCAGGACTGGTTTTGTTTTGTCCGTAATTTTCTGGAATAGTGCATCTGTAAAGTTGCTTGGAATGATTGATTTTTCATAGCTATTAGCTTTTCGGGACAAAACGCGGCCTTCTTTATGCTTTTATCGTACCGATTCTTATACATCGATATCTATTGAATCTGGTTTCTTCAGCTTTCCGTTCTTCCTAAACTTTCTATCTAACAACTGGATTTATTCCATTGCGCCATTAGGCCATTTGCGGTTTTCACTTCAATAATCTCGGGTATTTATATCGAGCTAAATTGCATGAAATTACGTTTTCTTCCCAATCCAAATGCAATCTATTAGATAAACTAGATGACGAAAGAAATGAAGTGAAGTGATTGTTTTATAATTTTCTGTAAATAATATATAAAAAATGAAAAAAAGAAGGGAGATATAGGATAAGGATTTGCAGTCAGAAAATATTATTAATATGGAAATTCTTCTATTGGTTTTATGGATTGAAGAAAGCTACTCTATCAGTATTAAGCTACGTAATCACTGTCCAAAAGGGTTGCGGAATTAAGAACGAGTGTATTGGTAAGATAGATTTCGCATTTAAATCATAAATTAGGATTCTGACTTAGTTTGTGATTCTAGAAAGAGCGACCTCAAATATTCTTCACTGATAATAGAAAAAAGAATTTGTTTTATTCTTCAATTGGAATTTAGCAGTTTTGATTAATCGAGGTTTGGCTGTTAAGTAACGAGGCTTACAGAAGAAATGTGCATGCGCCGAACTCTAGAGACCAACAACTGGTTACCGAGAAGACTTCACTTTCAAATGCAGGGCCTCTCGTTTCTGGGAACAAATCCGTATACCTGTAGCCTTCGTTCACATTAGTGTTATATTTTTTTGTTTTGTATCGCCGGAAAAATGATAAATGCTATAATAGAGCAACGAATTGTTGTGAAATTCCACATGAAACTTAAAAAAAACGCTATTGAAAAATATATTTTATTAAAAGAAGTATATGGCGATGAATACTTATCACATGTATTATTTTTGAGTGGTTCAAGCGTTTCCAATGTGGTCGAGAAGACGTTGAAAAGGATTCACGCCCGGGTCACTCTTCCACGTCTAAAACGGATGACAATATCGAAAAAATCAGAAATGTGATTCCATCTTACCTTCGATTAGTATCCGTGCGATTACTAAGACTTAAGGAATTGAGGAAGAATCAGCGTGGCAAATTTTACATAACAATTTTAACGTGAAAAAGCGTGTGCCAAAAATTCTCATGTTTGAACAGCAAAAAACTCGCAAAAATATTTCTAGTGGCACATTGAATACCATTGAAAATGACCCAAATTTATTGAAAAGGAAATTAACGCGTGGCTAATTAATAGTTTCTTACATAAAATACAGAAACGAGGCGCCAATCCATTCCCTGGAAGAACCCATAGTGACCGAGAGTCACAAAAGCGCGAATGAGCTAATCAAAAATCAAAGCAATGGTGATTGGGTTTTTTTTTTTTTCTCTTTTTTTTTACGATATTCATACGATTGTGTACCTTCACTGGGATCCTGAAGGTCAAACTAAAACTTTTAATCAATATTACTACCTTCACGTTCTTGTTGAACTCCGTGAAAGAATAAGGAAAAACCGACTTGAATTGTGGAAGGACAAGTCATGGGTTCACTGAGACAATGCGCCTGCTCATTCCGCATTGTCTGTCAAGAGGCTTCTAGCCGATTACAGCATCCCAGTGTTCGACCATCAAACTAAGTCGTCTGATCTTACGCAATGTAACTTCTTTATGTTTCTTAAGTGGAAATTTGCATTCAAAGGAGCAAGATTTGAGTCCGTTGAAGCTGTGAAAGGGAAAGCGGCACGAGTCTTGAGGGAGCTGACAGAAGAAAACTTCCGACACTGCTTGGAACAATGGAGGTATCGCATGGAGAGTTGTGCGGGATAGAGAAGGGTGTATATTGAAAGTTATAATGAGTAAATATGTATGATAGCAAAATAAAATATTTTAAAATGTGAGTCTCAATATTTATAGCCGCACCTCATGTATTGGATTAAAATATGGCTCTAGAGCGGAATAATGACAAAAATGCCACAATTTGACCAAAATAAGAATCAGATTTTCAGTTTCGATTAGTCATGCCGTGAACTGCAATTTAAGTTTGGTCAGTTCATCGGTATGAAATATAAACATACTTTGCGTTATCAAAGGAGTCGTTTTTGAATTATAATAAAGTGAAGCATAAGCAGACTTCGACGAAAGTATCAATAATTTCGTATTGTTACAAAAAATTCTCTTTAATTTCTTGTGGGGTACGAACGAAATCAAACTATTATGGTAGATAATGGCAAATGACACTTAAATTTACAAATATTCAGGACAAGAAGAACGCAGGTAATAAAGCTTAAACAGGTTAGAAATATTTGTGGAAAATTACTTGCAAAAACGGATTTGCTTTCAACGAAGTGTTAAGTTATAAATATTTCATTCAAGTCGAAATGAATTAATTTTTTTACGAAATACATCAATTTTGCTGCATAAGTGACTCACTTCAGTAATAATAGGTGTATCATCAACATTCCGGTAATTGAGTGTTGATACTTTTCAGGGTATTTTATGTACGTGAACTGAATGAAATCAACATATTTAAAATTAAAAAAAAAACTGGAATTAGTAAAAAGTGATTTTTCTAACATCTCAGAATTTTATGTTACTCGTCCAGAATTTTAATCTTTTGTTGTACATTTTAAATTCTGATTTATTTGATGAATTTCGAAATGGCATTTCGCAAATGAATTTGCATTTTTATCGAGTGTATTTCCAGCTCTTAATTAGAGTAAATAATTCTCTTTCATAAACACGATTTTCATGTTTAAAACTCAAGTGATGTATTTTAATTTTCATACCGTTTGTTCTCACTTTTTCTAAGGGGAATAAATACTGTTTCAAAAATTCTCTTATGGATGACGAATTAAATCAGTCCAACATGGAAGATAATTGCAAAGTCCATTTCATTCACAAAATTCGTGACAAGACGATCACTGGTTACAAAACTTGGGGAAATTAATATCACATTCAGTAAACGAAGCACTTGTACAGTTTTTCGCACGGATACAAAGAGACATTTGTATAACAGTCATACAACTTTTATTAACGTTGAACTCCCTAGCTTATTAGTTCGAACTGCAGAAAAACTCCACAGTAATACCCTTCACTTCCAAGGCAGACTGACAGCATCCAGAAGATTGTCTCAGGAAAGCAACCATCGACAAATTTGCCAAGCTACTGTCGACCTCTTTCAATGCAATCCCTGATCGATTCGAATTGGCATCGTAACTCTCCGTCCGTAATTTTTGACGTCCCATAGAAAATTCTGGAAAAGTCCACAACTTACCTCCCGGTTTTGATTTCACTAAAATTTCAATGTTTTCTACAATCACTGTTTTTTTCGCCAAGAAACCGAATTCGTCGCTATAGTTAAAGAGCCGTTGCTTCCTTTTCTGGCCAACGACATGACTGTAATTGTCTCTTTTCCCTTTTATGACTAGCGTTACAGAAAAGCTTCGTAGCAAGTTAGTTACAATACATAATATAAAAAATATATACAATCAATGTTTTATACTTGTAATATTAAAGTGATTATGCTAAAACTTACTTAATTGTTATCAAGTTCGTTTTAACGCCATAATAGCCATAATGCTTAAACATCAAGGCTAAATATCAGTCTAATTTATTCAAATACAAATACAATATGTAGTTTTAAATTGATAAAAATTTTAAAAGAAATGTATATATAATAATTTTAGTAGGTAAAAAATCACTGATATTTGTAACTAATCTTATTTTTTTCCCAGTAAGTATAGTCACTAATTTCCATAAAAGGTACTTTTCCATTTCGCAGCAAATTTCGCCAAGCAGACAAATCTTGCCCATCAGACTTTATTAGCAACAACTCACTTTATACACATATTCCACTTGGAGTCTGTTGTATCATTTTTGGTGACTTTATCCCTAGCGCCGGCGAAATGGAAAAGTACCCAAAAAAATTTTTGACTTGTATAATCGGAAAAAAAATCTATTTCAGTAATTCACGGTCAATACTTACCCAGTACATTGCACATTATCCGTAATAACTTAGTTATGTTAACTTTTTTTTTTTTTTTTTTTGCCAAAAAAGCAACAATGCTTCAATATCAGGGTTAAATATCAGTCTATAATATTCAAATACTATTACAATATGCAGTTTTCAATTGATAATAAGTTAAAAACAAATGTATCGTTAATAATTTTAAAAGAGAAACAAACACTCATTATGGTGACTAACTAATCTTCTTATTTCACCCCCACTCCCAATAAGTATAGTCACCAATTACAATATAACTGTTGACTACTCTTAGAGGGAAAAAATCTATTTCAGTAATTCATAGTAATACTTTCCCAGTACCTTGTACATTACCCTTATTTCCTTTATTATCTTAACTTTATCGCTGATTTCGTTATAATAAACAGATGCCAAAAGTTCAAAACAAAGATTTAATGATAAACACAATTGTATAACAAAATACATTCAAAACTGTCAAAAAATGCGTTTTCCAAAAAAATGGCTTTTTTAATTAGAAAAACTTCGAAATAAGAGTAATTTTAATATCTATCAGAACATTTAGAAATTGATAAGGGAGAACTATTTTAGGAAATGATAAAGTATATGGTCGGTTGGCCCCATTTTTTAGCCACCTATGTTATTTTATATACCCTATTATTTAGTTAATGACAAAGTGGTGTCACTGATCACCTTTCAACATAAAATGTTAAATTCACGTAACTAGTTTGTTTTCATTTTAAGGCAGTAATAATTTCATTTAGCTTAAAATATGTTGAAGTTAACCATTTATCGTTTTCTATAATTCTAACTGCATTTATTTTTCGTTTCCTCTCAACTTGGTAACACTGGGAAGAGTAGAAAATGTACTAATCCACTTCAAAAATATTTATGCCTTGTTTAGGAATTTAAACTAATAGATGCATTGCAATTTTTGAAAAAAAAGGGCATATATTATAAATATTATGATTTCAAAGATATATTTCAAGTTAAAAACATGGTTAAACCATTTATTTTTTCACCTAAGTTGATGAATACAATCGAAACATTGACGTCATGGATTTCCTGTAGGGCTTAAAACCTGTTTTTAAGGTAATACTTTTGACGAACTTGCTAAGTTCCCATCCCAATTGTATCTCATTCACTTTGCAACTTTGCTATCGTTCATACTTATATTCTAATTTCTAGTACTATTTTCTTCGTTTTTGTTTGACATTCTAAACATGGTAAAGAGGAATTTCAACGATCACTCTATGTAAAACAGTACAGAATTCCAGAAGAAAACCTCCAGAATTTGTGAATCAGAGTATGTTAAAAATGTTTAAGACGATTAATTAATGGTTTATTTTTCCCCCGCCAAATGGGAGCGATATCACGGGTATACGCAGTAGTACTGCGTGGGGAAAGAGCTGAATTCCCACAACTCTATTTGGCGATTTTTTTTACTGCCCCTTTTAACGGAAAAGTATCTTCAATTAACTTTTCCAAAAGATTAATGTTTCCATCGAAGTAAAGAAAAGACGTTTACGAGGGTTGCTATTTATATTTCTGTCCTAATAATGAAAAAACAAATATGTAGGATCGAAATTGGTTTTATTGTTTTTCAAAATATTCTCCATGATGATCAATACACTTTTGCATGCGTTTGAACCAATTTTCAAAGCACTTTTTCCAGTCCGATTGAGGTAACTCCAAAACATGCGTTTTGAATGCATCAACCGCTTCTTCGAGGGTCGAAAATCGTTGTCCACGTAATTTATTTTTGATGTGTGGGAATAAGAAGAAGTCATTGGGTGCCAAATCAGGGCTGTACGGCGGATGACCCATCAGTTCGATCTTTCGCTCCGTCAGAAATGCCTTTGTTTGAGTCGATGTGTGAGAGCTCGCATTGTCATGATGAAGAATGATTCGCCTGTTCTTCTGCTTTTTTCGAATTTCTCCGATGACTTCTGGCAAACAAATGGTCGTGTACCATTCAGAATTGACCGTCCTGCGTTGCTCTAACGCCACTGTTGCCACATGACCGTTAATGCCGAAGAAACAGGCAATCATTTGTTTCGATGTGCTTCTTCCTCGAACAACTTTTGTTGGTTTTGCCTCATCTTGGAAGACCCATACAGTTGATTGCTGTTTTGTTTCCGGCTCATATGCATAGATCCATGATTCGTCACCTGTGTAGATGTTATACACAGCCTTTGATGTACCTTGAATGTATTTTTCCAACATTTCCTTGCACCAATCGACACGAGCCTTTTTTTGAGCGTTTGTCAGATTATGCGGGATCCAACGCGAACAAATTTTTTTTACGCTCAAATGTTCATGCAATATTTTATTGATGCTAGTCATACTAATGTCCAAAGACGCCTCTATCTCACGGTATGTCACATGACGATCTTGCTTTATCAGTTCACGCACAGCATTGATCTTTTCTGGCACAACAACGGATTTTGGACGACCTGCACGGGATTCGTCCTGGATCGAACATCGACCACGATTAAATTCGTTATACCAATTTTTTACAGTGCTGTAGGATGGCGCTTTATCGCTGTATAAAGAATTAAGTTCATCGAAGCACTCTTGTCTTGACAATCCACGTCGAAAGTTATGAAAAATAATGGCACGGAAATGTTCACGATTCAATTCCATTTTTTGACAGAGAAGAACTTTTCAATTTACTGTCAACAACACAAATAAAGCTATAATGGTAAATCGTTTGCTGAATTTATGTTTAAAAATATCAAACTTTCGATTAAAATCGTCTGCGGTCGCCTAGCAACACTTACTGTTGCCAAGGCCAGAAATATAAATAGCAACCCTCGTAGTTCTTTAAATTCTATTGAAAAAAAACGACCTAGTGCTCAAAGTTAACAAAGATGGTGGATTGAGTATGATGACTTCACATTATCATGCATACAACAAAAAATTGTATTGCTGTTGATGTAGTTGTAGAAATGAGAGATATTTTTTGAGAAATAAACGCCAGACACCTTGTATAGGATATTGAAAAACATGGCATTTTCTTAAGAGAAAAGGAAAAAAGGCTGAGCTTCTTAAAAGATAAGAAATCCTTTTAAGACGCAGAAATATTTGATAAAATTAGGGAGTTAAAGAAAGAAAATACGCCAATAAACTATTTGAAGCAGACCTGGGTGAATGAAGAGTATTCTCAGAATCTGGTGTGGCAAAAAACAAAAATTAATACCAGTTATGAAGCTTCTTCTTCTAATTTAACAGTAGATTCGCATCGCACCTAAATGTAAAGAAAAAAGTTGTCACTAATACTCATATAAAAGGATAGTTTGGTATTTTAAACCCTCTTATGTATTTTATTATTTGAAATGTCAAAATGCAAGTGATTTCTAATAATGATTCATAAAACTTATTTGGAGATAAGCTTGGATAAAAATATAGAACATGATCGAAATTTTTATTTTATTAACGAGTGTTGTAAATGAGCTAATTGAATTAAAACTGAGTACTTCTAATTTAAAAAGTAATTTTTCGTGAGCAATTTTTTTCCTTCCTCGCCAAATCAGGCGAATTTCATTGGCTAATAGTTATCCACTACTCCGAGTGTAATCCCGGTTTCTATGAAAAAAAGCTGTGAATCGCCCAAAATAGCTTCAGTAATGCAGCCTAGTTAAGATAAAACAGAGTATAGCTTAAAAGAGATTCAATTTAATAATTTAACTTTTGCTTTAATTCTAATTACATTTAGCTCAAATCATATACAATTTAATGACTTACCATTTCCATATTTTATGGTTGATTCAATAATTAAATAATTATTATATTAAAAAAAAGTTAGCACCTTTAGTGGCTAAATCTCTCTCTTTCTCTCTCTCTCTTTGCGCAAAACTTTGTTAGCACAATTTTTTTGAACGATGCGGATTTTCGCATCCGATTTCGTGCATGTCGACTGTTTGTTAAGTTGTAGAAACAAACTAACTTTGCATCGGAGCCTATACAGAATCTTAGAGACTTTTATTAACAATCCCTAAATTTTGAATCTGCTATACAGTGTCTTAACTAAAATTGACGTGATAGATATTAAATAATAGTTTTAAATTTGTTCAATGCATTCCTTTTAATGAAAAGAGACATGGAAGTATAGGTAAAATCATATTTTACATCACGCCTTGGCGACGGAAAACCATATAGTTCCAGATCCAGCTAAACATAAGGTTGTATTAAAGTAATTTCTAACAACATTGATTTAAAAGAATTGTTATTCCCGCATATCTCTCGCACGCTTTAGCGCCATTTTATTTAGTGTCACCAAGGCGCAGTCACGAACAAGATTCAGCTAAAAAATATATTTAACTCTTTGTAAATGTGAGCGACAAACACCAGAAATTCCTTTATTTATTACATAGTTTTTCAAAAAAAAATTATTTTACCATAAGTTTTTGAACAATTCTTCTACGAAAGCTTACAAAATTTTACCAGCTGCTTATTTCTCTACAACACAAAGTCTCCTTTAACTTAACGCAGAGACGCCAAATAATTTTGAGAAACGGTCAAATGAGAAGGTCGGCAATTGAACTGAACTACTAATACCTACACAAATCTTACGAGGTGTAGCCACAATAAATTTAATTCGAACAATATGATTTGAAGTCAATGGAAGAAATATATAATAAATACAAATTGCAATTTTGATCACATATGAAATTCTTCTAAAATTATGCTTTCTTTCTCCAGATATAACTTTTTTTTATTGCTCACTATCTTGATGATTCCCTTTGAAATAAGAAATCCAAATTGAGTTAAATTTTATACCTAATGAAAGAAAATGATTTAAAACGAGATATTTTATTTCACACAATTACATTTCCTACCGTTGTTTATAAATCTCTTTTTGATAGAAACATTATTAAAAGCAAGTGTGGCAAAGATATTTCAAACAATTTTAAGTCATAAAAACAACGTTGTCATTGATGTCTTTAGAATTTTACTTAGTTTATAAGAAAATAACTTGAAATAAAAATGATAAGAAGTAAAATTTCAGTTTTTAATACTTAAGTAAAATATCATACTTGAAATTTTAAAAATTTGGGCACATCAATTGAAAATATTCTTCTCAATTATATCATTTTGAGACAAACAAATGAAAATTAAGCGAGTAAAGTGTAAACAAAAAGACGTATTAATTTAAAACAACTCAACTCCAGTATTTTTATGCACTTAAACTTTCACTTCATTTTCCTTCAATTTGATTGGTTAAAATTCATAGAACACCAAATTTCAAGCCAAATTTGCCAGTTTGGCTGGAGAATTTAACGAGTGAAGACGCTACGAGTTGTTCTGCGAAAATCATCGAAAAAGTGCCAAATTATTTGATCTAATTCGTTAAAAATCAACCTACTTTCTTAGATTTTTAATTTATCTACATTTTATTCTACGTTTTATTTAATATTTAGTTTCCTTTATCCATTTTGTAGTATATTTGATTCTTTGCAATTGATTTTGGCTTGCGATTTGCTGATTGTTGTACAATGGCTATATTTATTGATATTTTGCCTGAGTGTTTCGTTTCAGAGCCTATGGACTGGGAAGATTCCATCCAAGCCGAGGAGCCGATGGACTGGGAGTATCTGCACTACTTGGAGCCTGAGAACGACTTTATGGAGTGGGAGGAGAGCCCACCTCAGGTATGTACTCTATTTGTACCTAAAGTTGGCGACCCTTCGCAAAATGTAAGTACTCCTGTGCCACCAAACGTAAGTAAGGTTTTGGAACCGATTAAAACAGTAAGTCCGATCGCTGATCCGAGAGTGCGGGAAATATCTAAGACTGAGGTAAGCGAACAGGTAAGTACTGTTCTAGAAACACATCATGTCCATCGGAAGGAAGTTTCCTTGGAACTTCCTAAAATCACCAGGAGAAAAGTAAGACGACCAGTAAGTAGTAGTAGTGGTAGTAGTAGCCCGCCTCCAGGACCTCGGGTTATTCTTAAGGCGGTCCGACCCTAGATGTAAGTAAATATCAGTCATTTCATCTTCACCACGAAGTCAATACGCCGAATTTACAAAGTCTAAATTTATAAATGTTTAAAACCTTTTACAACGCGTGTTATAATAATATTACTAGTCTCATTTTGTAACGAGCTCTATATTCTAATATTTTGTTTTGTTTGTGATCAAGCATTAAGATTTCTCTCTCGCTCTATTTGAAAAAATATTAGATAATACCTTTAATATTGAAAAAAAAGATCCTTACATTTCTAATAAAATATTTGAAGTTTTTAATACTGGTATTATTGTGAAGCCAACGTAAAGTTTAACTAATCTAAAATTATAAAAGTTAAAAGCCTCTTTGGCAATTTTGTTTCCTATTGGCGATATAACGCCAATAGGAAACTTATTATCCAATTTATAAATTTGTAGAATTAACTAGCTTGAGGAAATATCTTAATTTTCGAGAATATTTTGTATCATTTATGAGATTTAAAACATAATTTCATCTTTTAAAAAGTACAATACTTTAAATACAGGACAATTTATTATATACATGCCATACGTTTTTTGTGGTTATTCTAACAATACATTACGAATTTAATGAAAGAATAAACTATTTAAAAAGTTTTAAAAAAAACAAATATGTAAAGAAGAAAATATTAAATGAATTTTACTACATTTTCATTTATGCTTATGTTATAATATAAGAACGCGATGCACTTCCCCTTTTTTTTTTTCAATTACCGCCAGCGTTTACTTGTATCGTTAAGAATACAGTTTACTACTTTCGAATAAATTTTGCACAGAACGTCGATGAATATCTTTTTAAACGAAAAGTAACTAAACTTTTTTTACATTCTAACCATCTACACATTTCGATATGCAGGTTTTGAATTTTTTTAAAGTCTTGTGGAATAGAATCCTGTGTGATTGTGTTACTAAGAATTGGAAATCTTAGGTGAGATGTGTCTCTAAAACTTGATGTGCCAACTTTTCAGTGTCAAATTGTCTTTTTAAGTTTTTATTAAGTTTTATGATAGTTCAATAAAGTTCTCATATTAGTCGAACAACTGAAAATCTAAATGAATCTCAAATCAAATCATTAATTTTATTAATACGATCTTTCTTTCTTGAATTTTTGGCGGACTTTATTTTTTTTAAAAAAACCTTTCTTCATGCAAGCAATTAAAGTAAGTATCTTATTTTAAAGTAATAAATATTGATTGCTTTATCGACATTTTTAGACGACTTAGAAAATTTTAGCATTCTTTGTTCAGATATATTTCAGTATGACGAAGCGTTTTTTAAAATACCTTTCTCGGTTTGGCGATATATCGCCAATAAAAGTGACAAACTTGAGTTCTCCAAGTTTGGACAATAATCTTCGCTGGACATTGTTGTGCAGTTTAAGTTAATTTTTTCAGAAAGAAAAATTCGGACTCTAAAGATCAAGTATTTGCTTGGAAGTCTCAAAATTCAGATGAACGAAATTCAAACAATATTTTATTTTTAAAGTTATAATTATTTATCTCCGATTCAATAAATTTCAGACAGCAGGTACTTTTTTGTTATAGGAAGCCGTCGGAGATGGTTAAATTTTTTTCGCCAAACGGGAGGACATGGACAACCGCAATATATGTCCAATATCAGGGACAACCGCAGTAGTACTGCGTCGGGAGAGGTAAAAGTTTGCAAATATGGTTCCGAATTCGAACAACGCGATTTCACTACTTTTTTATGACTCCTATTTAATAGAAAAGTACCAATTAGCATACCAGTTTTTGATATATTTACATGTGAGAAATCTTTTTCTGAAAATTCTTTTTCGCTTTGGCGATATATCGCCAATAAGAAAGATAAACTTCAGCAACGTGACCCATTTAATATTTATTATGTTTCGACCTTAACAGAAGTGAAATAAGACTCAAGAACTGTCTTTATTCGGTAATACTTTTCAATTTTAATAATTGTTTTTAAAAAATGTATTAAGTTTGAAAAATTTCACGTTAAAAGCCTAATATTTGTTTTCAAACGCTTAAGGACTTATGCATAAAGAGAACAGATGCATTACCGATAGCCGTTTAACAATAAATCACTATTTTTACAGAATCATATTATTTTCAAATCAAAGTCTTCAATTTTCAAGTAATAATAATATGTTTCTATAATTTCTCATTAAATTAAGTTCCTAATTCAAGTTACAATAAGGAACAAGAAATATACGTAAAACATTATTGATGGATAAGATTTAAATAAATTGAAGTTTTCAAAAAATTAAAATGAAATATTGAATTCGTATAAATTTCACATAGACCAGAATTAGTTTTAAAACATCCAGATTTCTAATGGTAAAGTATAAGAAATAAACTAACAAAAAAATAGCTATCATAAAAAAAAATGCCAGAAAAATAAGATTATATTATAATTCTAAATTATAGATGAAATATTTTCTGCTTTTCGCATTAAATGTTCTGTACATTTTGATTTTATTCGATACTAGTATTTTCTTTATTCATACAAAGCTGATCATATAACATTGCATTTTGTCTTTGTAAACACCAAATGAACAATATACTACAAGTTGTCAATTTTCCCACAAACAATGCAGAAACTCGTGCAATTATGATAAGCTTCATTAAATGATAATTTGCAAAATATTTCTGTCTTGAAAAGTGAAATGTTCTCGAATATTTCATTTAATAAGCCCAACCTTTAACCTTCCTTAGTAATCAGTTACACATTGCGTTGTTACAATACTGAAAAAAAAATGTATATCATATTTTGAGATTATTTCTGCTCCCATTCGATACCTGTTGGTTTTCCAAGGCATTTTGGAGCAGGGCAGATAACTAGGCAAATAACGACCCATTTATATTTTTTCCTCCTTAAAATTTTATAAATAAATCAAATCTCCGTATTAAGTAATCTAAAACAAATATATTTTTTTAAAAAAATTTGCTTAGAAGTAAAAAGTATTAATTATCGGGTAAAATCCTTAATATAAAATATTTACAAACATACATGGTTTAACGACAGAGGAAAGAAATAGTATGAAGACAAATTCTTTTAAATATTTACCATGCAATTCAAATTTGATTGATACGAACGTGAAGATGAATAGGACTGATATAGACGAAAGATATTTAACATCTTAAGTATGATAATTATTATAAAATTTC
Organism: Nephila pilipes; assembly: GCA_019974015.1. Taxonomy (NCBI): domain Eukaryota; kingdom Metazoa; phylum Arthropoda; class Arachnida; order Araneae; family Nephilidae; genus Nephila; species Nephila pilipes. The sequence goes on along the minus strand of BMAW01122960.1, from coordinate 63,331 downwards.
GATATTGTGACAGATAAAAAGTGGCAGCGCTGGTCCACTCCCTTTCACCAGCGCATTACTTTTGGCCCCACCAGTGGCCGAGCGCCGAAGCTCTTCGAACTGGAAGATGAAGACTCTTTTCGTTTATTTAGCAATTTCTTCATCGAGCTGGCTGCATGGGGTTTCCCTGGTTCCCCCATGTGTCACACGAATGTGGGCTAGTTATCCTTCAAGACCCTCCAGGAGGGCACCCGGCATGTTCTCAAATTTATTCAAATTTTTATGACTACAGTAGCTGGCATAGCCTTTTAGTTTAATTTTCAATATCAGACCTTCATTTGTTTGGCAATCCCTATTCAAAATTATTTGTTGAAATGACAGATTTTTAAAATATTGTGTTCACTTTCCAAAAATGCATGCTGGGTATTTTGTTGTGGACGCGTTGATCCACGCCCCCCTCCCATCAACGCACAACACTTCTTACACTTTACCCGATCTAGAGACAAAGCAGGTGGACCCATTTCATAAGGGAATGTGAGTAAAGGGGTTGTCACAAGACTTCCCCGGGGCTGTCCAGAAGGATTATGACCGGAGTGAGATGAGGAAGGACAGCCCTGAGGGACAAAGGTAGCCGACCTCCAAGTGGTGTTCCTCGGGCAACGCTGCTCTCTAACAAAGGAGAGCAGTGGCTGACTGGCTGCTCTACAATCAACAGTATAATCTGGCATACTCATTGAATGTACAGATTTTACATAATAGAAATGATGTAATCGGTTTTGATGATCGAAAAATATTTCTATCACCATATGGTTACAAAATGTATTAAAAATACCTGAAAAATGTAAATTTATAAAAGTGTTAAGGGAAAAAATATTAAATAGTAATTAAAAGGAGCTTAAATACTTTACTGAAATTGTGGAAAATATATTGGAATTTAATTCAAGCTCTATTAAATGTATTGTAAATGCATATTTTATTCCCCATTAATTTTTAATTTTAAATACTAATTTTTATGTATCTATTTAATCTTAAATTGAAATCAATTTTTGAATTTGTTTCTACTTTTCTTCTTATAACCTTTTCAATTTTTTAAAATTTCTTCCGATTGTAAAAGATTATATTATGTGAAGATAATGAAGTTGCGCTTTTTAGAATTTGATGTGTAATTAAATTCTTAAAGTATCTTTTTCTTTTCATGTTTATTAGCGCAATGTTTTATTTTTCATAATGTCCGAGTTGCATCATAACATAAGTATGATAAACCCTTTCGCTACCGGAGGGTGAAAAAAGAAGTGCTTGCCTGAACCCGCGGCTTCTTACCTCGGAGTGTCACTCTGCGCCCACACGATTTTAGATACTAAGCCTAATTCGTAAAAAAAAATTCCTCTAAAATCAGCTATTCATTAAAATATTTTGGTATTTAAATATCTTATTTAAAATGCAAAATTTACATACCTTGTTTAAATTTTTGTATATATAAATTATTAATATATACGAGAGAAAAGGATTTAATCGAAAATTTAATGTTTTATACATAAAATTACATAAAAAATCATACTTACAAAATATATTTACATATGTTACATAAATTTCATGGTGTAATGATGTATCATTACATGGAATATATAGATATAAAAGATAAATCTTATTTTCCTGTATGATATATTTATAAAAGAAAAATCAATGCATAGTCCAACGTTATATGTCTTACACACATATTCTGACGCTTCACGCAAGATTTTGAGCAAAGGGCACATCTTAGTCCTTTTTTTTTTTACTTTAATGTCTATGTACAGATTTTTATTACTTTCGCTAACATTACTGTCAGATTCGTTCATTATTTCGTAAATATCAGTATCAGATAAATACTTTCGGTTGGAATGCAGTTTAGCGTAACCACTTGGCGACAGGAATTGTTTGGCGATATTTTGCCCATTGTGGCTAACATGCTTTCTCTCCACTGAGGTGGTTTTAGCCGTGGCCCTTTCGAATAAGGCTTCAGGCTCCGCCATAAAAATCGCCAAATTTGGCGATTTTTCAAATCTCGCCAAGTGGTTACGCTAAACTGCATTTTCACCATACTTTCTTTTCGTCATGACTGTCTCTATAAATAAAAACTGACTGGATGAAACTTACAGCTGAGAGCATCTGCTACCTAAAGCCCTAACCCCCATAAAGGGCCATAAATTATCCTTTGAACTTCTAAGTAGCAAGCAAGAAAGAAAAAAGTAAACTGAAAGCAAGTGCACGCTTTAAATCATGTTATTATATTTAAACAACAGCGCTGCAATATGTGCTTTTAGGAATAACCCCCTCCCCCCTCCTCCTGATACCCAGGAGTGAAATCCAAGTTCATATAACCAAGGTCAACATTACAAATAACCTATCTATGTAGATTTCGCGGTAATGTAACACTATCTAGTAATAATAAAAAAAAATCAAATAAAACGTTTTCTTTAAGCGTATCACTATTGATTCGCTGGTCTGCAGAAGGCATTCCGGAGTGTATCTAATTATTGTGATACGCTGGGCACAGGAGAGCCACCGCGAGCGTATCAAATGTGATACGCTAGTAGTGAACGGGTTAATGTCAGTCTACAGTCTAGTGATGTAAAGAGAGAAATCTAATCAAAACCTTATTTTTTTAAAATGTAACGATAGCCACTTGAATAACTAAAACCAGTGGAAAGTAAATTTGCATCAAATATTTCCACGGAATAAAACGTTAAAAAAGTTAATTTAAGACACACGCACACACAGACACACACACACACACACACACACACATATATATATATATATATATATATATGCGTGTTTTTTAAGAATTACTTAGAGATCATTTTCGCAAAGAAATAAGAGTAAACAAATAACAGTGAATAGATACCACCACTTAATTTTTTTTTTAAAATTGAATTTTTTTCCACGTAAATGTAGACAGAACTTATTAACAAGCAAGATATTAATTTCAAAAAGAGTCATTTAATCTTAAATGATTTCACTTAAAAAATAATAAAATTAATGTTATCCGTAATATTCAGCGATTCAAAATTAAAGAAATGCATCTGAAATGTTATAGCATAAATGGGACGAATTTTTCACCCAATTGCTTACTAATATTTTTCTACCTAATCAACCGTTTATCGATTTTCAGAAAATTAGAAGAATTAGTAGAAATTCAAATAGAAAAAGATTCTAAATTCATTTCAGACAGTTCTTTTTTCGGCACGTCATTTTTATTACTACAAAATTGTAGAAATCATCAAAAACAATTGTTTATAACTCGCTATCTTCTGAGATAAACCGAATGTGTTGTGCACCATTAAATAGATCTGTTTCTCAGCTTTCGGGCGGTTGATAATACGTCGTCAACTTTTACGGAAAGATGGAAACACTAAGAAGTAGCTACATCTCCACAATACGTCTCATCGCCGGTAATATAAAAATAGACTTGAAATATGCGGTCGGCAGTCAAGAAGGCTGTGTAAGCCAATGGGTAAAATAACAATTAAAATATATATTGTATTGGAGGAAAATATTTTTCAATATTTTACACAGTTTGTTTTTCCCACAGATTCTCAAAAAAGAATGTTTTTATGCGTAAATATAAATAAAGCATTTAATAAATAAATCATAAAAGGAATGCAGAAAATCCTCTTACTTTCACTAACAAACTTTTTCATCGTACTTCTGATTTGTTAATAAACACACTTTCTTTGTACTTCTTAGCTTACTTTCACAACAGACTTCGTTGTAATACAACTCTAATTTATTAAGTATTATCCTTATCACATTACTAGGCGATCACACTCTTCAGTGTCAACTCGCTCTCTTACACACTGATACTGAGAGGATTGTATGAGAGATATCTTAAACTTTTTAGCGATATTTCAAACTAAGAATTTTTCTATCATAATATATTGCACTCACATTTGTTTACTTTACAATCAAAGTATAAATACATTTGATAAATAAATTTGTTCTTGGCATTATTAAAAATTTAATTTTTCCACGTCATCAGAGGACAAACATTTGTTGGAAATTAATCATTGATCATGAAGTCTTTCATTCTCTCAAGTTCAATGAATAATTGGCATATAAAATGAGATGCTGCTGTGTTGGTGAATGTTGCTTTAAACGAAATAGTTTGATAATGTCTTCTTTCTTTTTAAAATTTCGTTAAGAAATAAAAAGTATTCGAACTTTTCGAAAAAATTCTTTTGTAATTAAAAGATATATTAATTTAGAATTTGGGTTAATTGGAATTTAAATCTATTCAAATCACACAAAAATTTCCAAGGTTCGTTAAGAGAAAACCACGAATAGCACAAAATTTTTTAGTTTTTAAGTACAGTTTCTGAAAGGGAATATTTTAATATTAAGAACATAAAATTCATTCAATGTTTTATCTTGAAATTTCATTCATAAATATCGCGGAAGTGCACTTAAAATTTGATTTGTATAACATAATTTATATGAAGTTAACGCTAAAAATGAACTGATTAATATCATACAATATTTGAGACAGTCTTACAGAAAAGCGACAATGGTTAGCTGAATTAGTTACAGCTAAATGATCATTTTTTATGAGAAAGAAACGATTTCGTGTAAAAGATCTGAATTTTACTCAACTAATTCTAAATATGCTTCAATATTTATTGAATGAAACTTTTTTTTACCTATTGTTCACGACTTATTTCCATTAAGTTTTCCTGGTTAACGTTGAGGAGAAAACTTTAAATAAATATTAGTGGGAGAAAAAAAATGAACATAAATATAGATTTAGTGTTAATTGCAGTGTTTTATGTTTGGTTCAACTGATCAAAAATAGCTCTGCAAACGAAAACACTGAGAAAGTGTGACAAAATTTCAACCCTAAAGCAATTAATTTAATTTATATATATTTCATAAAATAAATAAAAATCTTAGAACAAAATTTATTTAGATCTCAAAATAGATTTAGGTTTAGTTACAGTGATCTATAATTGGTGGAGTAATTCCTAATCTGAAAACTCTAAGAAAATACGACAAAATATAATTTCATTTTCATGAATAAAACAATCGATTTAGTTTCTATACATCAAAAAATAAAAATAAATTTTAGAATAAAAAGAACTTAGAGTATACAAGTAGATATAGGATTACTTGCAGTGATCAATGCTCGGTGATACATACCTTAAAGAGCTAAGCAAAACAGAACATTGGTAACCACAAGAATTGTTATTCAAGAATAAAATAATACATTCACTATTGTTAAGAATAACGAGAAAGTATAGCAAAGCATTAAATATTAAGACAAAAATTCTTAAAAGGAAATTTAAATGTTTCAATGTAAACCAAATTAATGCTACTGTGTTTTTGAAATTCACGATTGCGTATGTCAGAATTCTCCAGATTTAATTATCGATTAATTCCGACCAAAATATACGATGATACTAAGACAAAACACATTTGTAAATTAAATTCATGCTCTTTAGGTGTTGAATAATTCTATTTTACTTTACAGCTGGGAAGAGGGGATGGGGAAGGGCTGCATTTTCGATTCGAACATTTGGTTAATTTGTACAGTATAATGGTGTAACTTAAATCTTTTAAATATGCTTCATGGGATAGGAAAACACTGTACAAAATTACTAAGTTTTTTCCATGCTATTTAGAAGAGGTGACCCTTTTCAAAAGGTTTTACTGTATGAGTCAATGATGTTTATAAAACCGAAAACACATACACACACTCAAATCCAAATTAACATCATTTTAATATAAACTTGTAATATTTGACAAAAAATGTATAGTTTTAAGTACCTTTATCTTATTTTCTGTGAAATAAAGGTACAAATGTGCGAATAAGTAGTCAAACATGGATTTCATTTCACTTTTTCAATTACAACTTATTCATTGAACTTTAAAATTAATTTGTCGGAAAAGAATCAGTTACAAAAATATATGAAAATAGAACCATTTATTCTGTGAAAATAAAGACTATATGCAGAATTATAAGGGACTAAATGATCATGATGCCAGTATATGGCCTAGATGTCAAGTTCATTTTTTCTTCACCTTTTTCGTTCGTTTTAACTTATTACGTTCAGAAGTTAGACCATACAATGTAATTGGTATGAATGAAATTTCGCATGAAAAGCCTCAACCCCAAAAAAAAGATTCCGTTTTGGGCAAATAACGCATTAGCTCCAAAAGGTGTTTAAAAATACCACTCAATTTTAAGATTTACGTAAAGACCTGATAAATTCCTTAGAATTGACTAGTTTTTGACCATGAACCGTTCATGTCAATTTTCCAGTATGCCAATTGCTTTATTAATCTTTAATGCTGCTGATGTTGAGAAGGCAAAAAACCCTAACTTCGAGTATTCTATATTTTAGCGTTAATTAATTTAGGAAGAACAATTGGCGAAAGTACTCTTTAACTCTAAAGTACTATATATGGAACCAGATGCAGAATATGCCCCGAATTTTTGTCGTTTTTGCATTTTTTGGTGAGGGGACAAGTGATGACAAATTGTATGCAAAGTGATTGTCATGTTACCGCACGCATTTAGTACGTGTAACAATGCGATTTTCTTAAGAAACAAAATGCCTCAAATTAAACCAACAAAGCAAAGAGATTAAAGCTTTCCAAAAATGATAGGTAATGAGCCCTATTGTATTTAAAGTGAATTTAATATATATTTAATTTCGATATCTAGATACTAGCACTAATAAGAAGGTGGGGGAAGTAAAATTAAAAATCAAACTTTGAATTATTTTTTGTTTTGTAAGGAAAAATAAGTGCCAACAAATGTTTTAAGAAATCATCAAAATAGATTAAGTCTAGAAATCATATTTTACAATTTTTTTATGTATTTTTTGTTCAATGATTTTTTACCAAAAGAGGTAAACAGAAAAAAAATTCAACTTTCAAACGTTGAAGGTTGGTTGTTTACTGCTTCAGTCATTGACATAATTAAAGCACTTCATAAAAATGAAACATTTTTTTTATCATTTCCCTTTTTTTTTATTCTGTTCTCTATGTTCGAGATTATCCCGATTCTATGGTGAAATTAACCATGATTCAAGAGAGATTGGTCTGAAACAATTATTTGAACCGATTCAGTATATCTATGAATTAAAGCATTATTTTCTTCCCTTTTTGCGAAGAGGCTCTCATTGCAAAATATCTTGTTGAACATTAATACAATATTTCATATACCAAACTAATCGGGGTTAAGGATTTTTTTACCAAATTGAGATATAAAACAATTTTATAATGTACTCATTAGTAAATTAGTGTATTCGTTTAAATTACAAACATAAATTTCTAACATTTTCCTAACGACTTACATATGGAGTAAATAAAAAGTAAAATATTGATCAGAAATTAAATAAGTATACTTTCACTAAAAAAATTCTAAACAAGTAAAATTAAAAATTGTTCGCTACTTTAAGTCTTATAAAGTATTACAAGTAGCATCTGGTTTAAAACAATCTCACAATTCGTGCAATTAGTGGGGGGGGGAGCATGACAACAACAAAGAGGCATGTATAATAATAATAATAAGTATTATTATTATTATATATACATAATAAGAGTGACAAAAAATTTGAAACAAAAATTATTAATAAAAAAGAAAGAATTGAAATGAACGCGAACAACAATAATTACGAAATCGTTCGAACAAAAGTCTTCTAATGAGACATGAAAAGCATTGATGAGAGGTACGTAGAGGACCGCATAAGATTACTGAAAATTGATCCGTTCGTCAATACGGATGGTAAATTACACGGAAGAAAGAAAGAACGAATGGAAAGTCAAAATAACTCCCATAGATTTTCACTTAATTTATACAATAGACCAAAAAAAAAAAAAAAAAAAAACACAAATTTTTAAAATTTATTATAAAAAAAAAAAAAAAAAAAAAAAAAAAAAAGGAGAATTGTAACACTTTTATAAATTAAACATTGGAAAAACATTTATAAATAATTTTAAAAAAAGATTATTTAAAGTGTAAGAACTCAAAGCTTTTTCTTTCATAAGTTATGCAGAATTATGGGAAAGCATGAAATATTATCTCCAATCTGCTTTCAGTATCTCCCTTTCTCGTTAATAAATTATATTCACGCAATTCTTCCAGTTTTTCAATCTATGAAACATCTGTGTAAACACAGATAAGCAACTATTTCCCGTGAAATATTGATTTTAATTTATTAAGAAAATGAATGAAATATGCGATTTGGAGAAGAATTTTTTTCTTTTTTTTTTAATAAGATTTAATATATCTTTAGTTAATTTGGCCAAATATCGAAATTTATGTAGAGAGTTAAAATTTAATTCGTTTATACCAGGATGCATCACCGGTGGCTTGCACTGTTAATTCCTATCAGGTGACACGCACCACCTTTGGAACGCTCTTTAATGTTTTATCAGGTGGTGGGACAGTGGAGTAGTGGGTTTTCTGTCACCCGGTGCGAACCTTTTGACACACCCTATAGAAATTAGAAATATCACGAATGCAATGTCTACGCGTAAAATTAAATAACTTGTAGTTTAATGCATTAAAAAGAAATAAATAACATTCACGAGGGTAAACCGCAAAGTCATTAAAAGTTTACAAATAAACAAAACAAACATACACTTTAACACTCCTATATATATTCTACAAGTCCTATAAAACAAATGAACTATGAACTTGATTTTACAATTACCTATGAATGATAATAACAATAACCAATATTTAGATGAATGCGAAACTTTATCAAATTATAAATTAAACAATATTATTGCTGTACCGCCTTTCTAAATAACGAAAAATAAGTTGAATAGTTTAGTCAGCCGCTCACCATCACGCCAATGAGTTGTTTGAGGACAATAATGCAAAAATAGAAACGGACATATCAATTGCGTTTGTTGCGAGGCAACAGCAGATCGAGGTAGGCAGCGTCTGTTTCAAAATTCTAAAAAATATATATTTTCCTATTTTAAATAATGTATTTCTACAAGCTTTAATCTAACTTCACATAAATTCAAGTATATTTGCACAGATCAAATTTTACAAGTCTATTTTGAACCACTTCCACTTGTCCAATTGCCTTGAAAGTCTGCATAAGTCCCTATGTAGTTCCTATGACAATACAGTTATCTGATCGAAAGAGTATTTCTTAATGCTACAGACAGGAGTAGCCAGCGTGACCACTGCCTGCCGCTCCCCATATCAGTGCCTCATGGAGCTAGGGCCCTCTCTGCACCCGCCACCCATACCTCTGGATTGGTTTCACCCGGCTATTCGCTTAGTAACTAGTAAAAAAATTCCATGTAATTAAAAATTAAAATCATAGAAATTTAACGTACACTAGTTGAAAAAGTGGGATTTATTTTATTTCAACTCTACATTATAAACATAACTTATGCTAGGGTTGTTCAAAAAGTACTTGAATTTGAGGACCGATGGCATCATTAATTTAAATTGCTGTTACCATCCATGCCATCTGTTAAACCGAGCCGAAACAAATTTGACGCTGATGCATATGTTAGCTTTGATTTGGCAATCATTTGCTTACAAATCAAAATTTAATTGCTGACATATCGAGTTAATTGCTGTGTGTGTGTGTGTGTGTGTGTGTGTGTGTGTTGCCGTTGGACAAAAGGAATAAAACTACCAAAGCTTCCGATAACCGAACCGAATTGAATTTACAAAGCAAACACATGCAAATGTGTGTGTAAATTTGATATATCATATACTTACACTTCACAATTTCCGTGTAATACCGAAAATGCGTTTTTCCGCGAATAAGTCAAAAGTGCATTTCATTTATAATTATTTTCGTCATAAACTGAAGATATATAAGCTAAAGAGATAACAAGAAATATAAAAAAGGAGAAAAAAAATTAAGTCAATTCTTACTTAGGTCAACAAAGAAAATTTTTATTTTAGTTACTTTTTATTAAATAATTACAATTAATATAAATATGTATATACATAGAACAGAATCACAATATTAAGTGGCAAAAGAGTTTTTTTTTTCCAGCGATCTACACGCTTCAGCACTGTCGGTGTTTATTCCTAAATTTATATATCCTGCTAAATATCTTATATTAGAGAAATTTTTTTTCTCTCTTATAAAACTAAAATTAGTTATTTGAAAATCAAATAAAATATTTTTATGCTTCGACGAGATTCGATCCGAAGGCATGAAGGTTCTACGTCGACGCTCTTGTCATTGCAAGACAAATGACATAGTAGAAGCATTGGCTTGTTTCTTAATTCCTCCGGTAAATTAAATGGTCGGAATGCAGTTTAGCCCAATCACCCTTGGCGACAGGAATTATTTGGCGGTACTTTGCCAAATGTGGCTACCCTCGCCATGTTTGGCAATTTTTGAAATCACGCCAAGTGGTTAGGCTAACCTGCATTTTCACAAATTAAATTTAATTAAATGAATTAATATTTGAAAAAAATTGTATTAACAACAAATGTCATCCACTACAAGTTTAAAAAAATGTATTTGAAATTGAGTGGATGAATAAAAAGTATTTTATTAACGATTGAAAATTTGAACAAGATATTTATAGGGAGTGTGTGTGCTAATAGTAGGAATTTAAAAAAGAAAAAAAAAAAACGTGATATATTTTGCGTGCTAACACTTTCGCGCCCGCTCGGATAGTTCCAAAAGTGTTCTGCTTATACATGAAAATATAAGCGCGGAAAAAATCATTTGCATCATACTCAGTCATATATAAATGCACAAAATTATTGACACATTTCTCTCTCTCTTTATATATATATATATATATATATATATATATATATATATATAATTAATTCCTAACAAAACCAACTTCAAAAGCTTGCCTTCTTTTGGCAAGTATCGGCACGAGATCTTTTTCTTTCTCATGGGGTTTAATGTCTTCAGGTAACGTGGGTGAACCCGAGTGACTCATTCCCGGGATACTCTAATGAATCTTCTCTATTGTTCTAATCAACCAATTTTTTTGTCGATCACAGTTACGCCTTGTTTGACAGAGTATAGCCATATCAGACTCTTGCGTTAAAAAAACTCCATCACATCATTCACTCATTTCAAATAAAACCAATTAGAAACAATATGAACCGTGAGAGAATACAAAGTGAATTTTTTAAAAAAAACAAAATAGTCGAATCAAAAATGTAATCAAAAAAGAAGAGCAAAAAAGAAAGGGTCATAATTGTACAAAATCTGTAAATAATCCATATTGAATAATGAATATCTTTAACACCAAAAAAATGCTTCAAAATAAAACATTCAAAAACAGAAAAAGAGTGAAGATCAATTGAAAAATTCTTATCAGTTATCTTTCACCTTTCAGATGTCACTAAACTTTTATCAGCAATATTTCTTATCGAGTTAGGTATTCAATGAGTTTAATCAGAAGTAAATAAACAACATTAAAATGAGATTTTTATCGGTATGAGAACCTTTCATAAAATCGTGTAGTTTTAAATCATTTCTGTAACGAACTCCAAAAGGAAGAAAAATTCTCGTTGATTCCATAATCTTGGAGCAGGCACTAACCACCGTGGGAAAACCGTCGAGATGAAATCTCATTCAGCGTTATGATCATCAACCCATGAACTGGAGTCACATGATCTTTTTGATTAGACGATGATTTATTTTCAGTTTGGTATTTGTTTCACTTGAGTCAAGCTAATCCTTTACTGAAACGACATTGATGGCTTTTAGATAACTCGTATTAAGGCTTTCGTTCTTTTATATTATAAACTTAAAATCAATGATTAAATCATTTTAAGAAGTTTCATCCTTTGTTTGATGTAGCTCATAATTTTCATTTGAGTCGTCCATTTTTATTTACGGTAAATTTAACTCTAAATATTGATTTCCTTTTTTAGTTGCACAGTAAATTATGATTTTTCCTTCGTATTGTTTATAAATATATTTTTACATTATCTTCATTGATTGTTCTTTTGGGATTCATATAAATAGTTGTTTTCCTTGTAAATATGAGTCAGGCTTTTAATATGTGCTAACATATTATTGTTTTGAAAAAATGGCCTCAACAAAATTTGTGTGGGCATAAAATAAATGATACTTGAAGTTAGATTCAAAAGATTGACTTTATAATACACGATAATAATTACTTTCAGTTTGTTTAAGGGTATATTTCATTGCTAAGACATGTTTAATTGAATATTTTATCACTCGCTTTTAATTTAATATCCGAACAGAATATTATTGTCTATTTTAATAATTTATCTTTTGCTCTTATTTTACTAATAAATTTAATAATTGATATTTATGGTAGAATCATCTTTTTTATTCTTTTGTCATTAATATTGGCAACATTTATTTACTTCTTCTGTTTTGCTTGTGAAAATGAAAATGCTCTAAAAATCTGGAGAAGATATTTTTCCCTTGATAGTAATTGCTTTGGGGGAGCCTGGGACTCGGAAGTAAGCTTAATTTACACTGATTAATGTTCATTTTAATGAATCAGCAATATTGATTGGAAAGATAATGGCTACCCAAAACAAAGACTCAAAAATTTCATTGTCGAATGAGCTCGTTACCAAAGGAATACCGAATAAATCTTCCCCTCGTATACCGAAAAACTTAAAACCAAATCTCGCTACCGAATAAATTAGTAAAAAAGCATAAACTCTTCAACTTTTTCTTTTTCTTTTACTTCCTCCTCTTTCCACTATCAAGCTTATTTATAAAATCACAAAATTACACAGTCAAATAATTCATTTCTCTGCGATAATCAACCGGGATTCCAACATTGATGATAATCAATTTGTTTTTATTCAAGTTATGAATGTTTAAATTCCATTCCCTATCCTACTCCCTCTGTGCCTGAATGTTTCTGATCTAATATTTATTATATTAATTAATTACTTATCTGATCGAACCAACAGGGTTCGCGTCCTTGACTTTGTGTAGCTCCAAAAGCTCTTTAGTAAACCAAATCAGATACCGGTCTCATCTCGAAAACTTCAGGTCATTATCCTTATTAACAACTTCGAGCTCTCTAACTCCAGTATTAAATTCTTCACTTTTTATAGATGTCATTCATCGAATCTTGAGATATATGTCCGTTATTTTTCGGTTTATTCACAAGTCGAGGTTCTGAAATTAAACAACTTCATAAAGCAGCTCAAAAGGTTGGTTGAAGGAAAATGCGTGTCAGAAACGTTGAAACCGCTTTTCCATTCATAACTAGCCTCTGGTAGTTTGAGAATAAAAATCGATTCCAACACCGTAGAGCTACACTATGCTTTAAACATAATCGGAATTCAAAAACATTAATTTAAATTTCTTTGACAGGGAGCTAAATAATTTCATTTGATCTTCATAACTTTAAACTGCATTTCTCAACTTTTTATTCATGATTTTTATACATTTAAAATGCTAAGGCATTTTTTATTTTAGTAATCAATATTACGTTTTGAATTTTTTTTTAGTAGCTTCATATAATATGTTTGATAGTTCGAAGCAGAGAAAGAGGATTTACATAAATAGGGGTTTTCTTAATTCATAGATTTGGATAAACTAGGGTGTGTTTTATTGTTTTTTACAGAGTCTGATAGAAAGAAAAATATTGCAAAACTATAAATAATACAAGTATATCCAAACCTGTGCAAAGATTGGTATGAAACACTTGCAAAAAATTGAGGGGAAAAATTATTGAAATAATATTAAGATTTACTGAAGGAAAAAGGGTTTTAAAAAAATGTTGAAACATTTAGTAAAAAATGAAATTTGTGAATAATTGTAAGTTTGAAAATGGAAGCGTTTTTTAATGCATATTTTATACGTGTTTAAATATGGTGAATATAAACTTTTTCTAATAAATATCAAATTATAACAAAGCGCTCACAGGCCCCCGTGTCTTTTAAGTGTTGTCCTTTTATTCGTCCCTCCTGGCCTGTGACTTTCAAGCCAAATCAGGAATTTCAGTTCTGATTCAATCAAAAAATCAGCTGTGGTATTCAAATGATCACGATCGTGAACTTCGAAGCCAGTAGTATCAAATTCGCAAGCAAATTCACAAGTCAAGTCTCAGTTTCAAGCTCCTAATTCATTTAAGACTCATCGTAAGAAATTGCGTAATGCGGAATTTAGAATTGTGAGGTACCAACTCAGACATCACCAGACCACAGCAACAAAGTTCATCACCAATGACCCTGGTATTGTTCGAATCCAGCGGCTGCCGCGGGGTAGGTAGCATCCATAAGAGGACATTAAAAATATTTAAGGGGGTGTTTTGGGACCAAGATCTATTTAGAGGACGTTGAAGAGCAACTTCAATCCCCTAGCTCTAATACGCTCTGAAAAGCTTCATTAATATTAAAAATCACCGAACACATAGTTCAACCAATAGTCCTTTTGAGCAAGATCAAACTTCATCGGTATTGATATATTTAAGCTTTGTTCTCAATATCTTTTCCAACAGTGCATGAACGAGAGCAGTGCACCACTCGGAGTACTGCAGAGTGCACTTATGTTCCAGCTCGATCAACTAAGCTTATATGCTTTTTAAAGTTTGGATGGATTATGACAAGATTAAGGCTCAAGTCAACATGTCACCATTTTGAGTCAACATGTCACCATCAACATTTTGAGGGTAATGTTAATCCTATGGAGTTACCTACTTTTCTTCTGAAAGCTATTTTACTACTTTTAACAGCATGAAATAAAATCATTTGAAATTGTGGAAAGAAAGGTATGTTTCTGTTTGATTTCTTACTTTTTCTAACTTTCAGAACTATTTTTAAATATTTAAGAATGATCCGAATACTTCCAACTGTATTATTGATTACAAGAACAAGGGTCGGTGTGCTTTTTTGCTTCTGAAAAACGTGTGAAAAAAAATTCTGAGAAGGGGATGGTAGGTCAAAACGCCTAGGAACCTATGCTCTAGTATAATGTTAATAAATTTATATTCACCTGGTCTCAAGAAATAATAAAGTTTGGTGCCTACTGAAAAAAATAAACTTAGTATTTATGTAATCGCATTGAGTAAGGAGGAAATTACGAGTGTGAAATATCAACCCAAATGCTGTTCTCCACACTTGGCTCAATTCACAATTCAGAGGTTCATTTCCAATAATGTAATTCTAGAAGGATGGAGGTTCAGACCAAATAAAGTCTTACTTGAACCTGGTTCAAAAGGACTGTAACATCCTTTACTGTACACGGGCTCTACTACATTGATTTTACTAATTGCTAATTATTAATTATTTTAACTTAAATATTTATTGGAGAATAATATCCACCAAGCCAAAATAGGGAGAGCAATTATTTTGAACACACATTTATTTTCAGTCTCTCCGCGCCAATCACACATAAACAAATAATTATACTATTTACAAATTATACAAGGCTTCCGAACAGCCCATATTTTTATTTAACCCGCTTTTGCGGTCAGGAGAAATTTCATCAAAAACAAGAAAATAAACCGCCTTACGCGGTCAAGATCCAAATGTACTCTGTAATATTATCCATGAACCCGTGCGCTCTCACTTACACGAGACAAGGCGCCTTCTTAGTTTAGTTCAGTTTAGTTTTTATTAACGTCGCACTAGAAGCAACACGAGGGCTATTGGCGACGGACCTCGTAATTTTGAACTACGACAAGGCGCCTCCTGGCGGTATCCGAATAATTTATTTCCAACAATATTAAATTACAGTAATTAATAAAAATAACTGATTCGAGGAATGATTTCAAACTAATACTAGTACACCACAAGAGTAGCTTTGACTCCACTCATATCACAGAACTTAGGAGCTGTCGAACTCATTGCCGGTAAGCACGGAATGTAACGCATCAACTAAGTAGATTATCCCACTGCATTGTGTGTTAGACGTGTTTTTATCTCTTTCTAGAGTCAAACCATAAAAATTACTTTTAAATTAGATTAATAATAACAACAGCCATTAAATCAATAAATCCCCCTACTGATTTATCTCTTGACGCTCATGATTTGTTCCAGCTCATGATCTATTCCAGCTTAACAGGAAAAATACAATTCTTATTATTTGGCTGCACCGATAATGGTATTTACGGTGTATAGCTAGGAATATGAAAATATAGGAGTCAGGCTGGACAGTATAAGTCATTATTCTAAAAAAAACGCATTGAAAAATCATCCAAAATGTCACGACAAAAATTGCGTATAATGAGCTAGTTACATTTGGGAGAAATGTGAAGGATTCATATTTCCCGAATTTATGAAAATACTTCTATTATAAATTACTGTTAACGTTCAGTGACTTCAAATTTGGATACTATGGATTCTTGTGAATTTTTATTGTATCCCCACCTTTTTTTTCTTTTTGAATTCCTATCGATATAAAATAAATAACCTGGAACAAAACAAAAAATTTAATCGTTTTTTTTTTTCTGATAAAAAAATCATATCTAAAGAGATTAAAGAAAAAAAAAAGCAATTCACTGAATTAAAAGGCCCATTTTTCCGTGCCTCTCTATAAAGAAATTGACTCTTTTATCGAAGAGGTGGAACCAGGGTTTTTCTCGTCATGGACGATCTATACGGATTCTCCAAAATATAAAACTCATTCTATAAGCAATCAATAAAATAACAGGGTTGCTGCAACCACTCATCAAGCAAAATTGTCTTGTTCAACAACTTTTTATCTGTAAATTGTTTATCTTTCCTTTAACATTTTCACTATATTATTCCCCCAGGAACATTTTTCTCGTTTGCTTCTGATACCTACTCTTATTGCTAGAAATATTGAAAACGATCCTGAATATGTAAGAGGATGGATTACTGTGATTATTCCCACTGAAGCGAGCCCGTTTGGTTAGTGGAGCGTTGAGATTTGTTTGAATTTCGCCTTCGTACCAGTCACTTTCTCGATGATTTAATTCTTTTCTGCAGCAGCTTTTGTTAACTTAACCACCTTCGTTAAGAGGAAACGAAACAAACCGTAGAGGTCGATGTAATTAACCATTTAGTTGTTCCTTTTGTGGTCTATTTATAAGCATTAAGAATCAAAAGTAATTAATTATTCCCTGAATAATTGAATGATTTTTTTTTTAATTTAACTTGTTTTTAATCTTTAAAATTAGATTTTTATTTTTTTTCTCCTTTTGTGCAACAGTTAGTTTTCTTTCGGGGAAGGCACTGTGGCAATTTGTAAGCTGAGTTGTTTAAATTTTTGTTTTTAATGAATATTAAAAGACGCTATTAATTAAAATTATAAAATTCATGAATATGAAATAACAGACGTTAAACAGTGCATTAAAAAGAGGTATACCAATGAAATTGTCTACTTTTATTTTATTCCTTTGTTAACGAAATGTCGTCATTATTAATGTTGAGAACCATGATACGCAATAATTAACAGCCAAATATCTTCAACTTGTTTACTCAGGTTTTAAGAACAAACATTACCAAAATAAATCAAGAAAATGAAACATTTAATCCTTAATTAACATTATAATCCAGAATTCAAATTATTTTAATATATCTGGCTTCGATTTTTCGGCTTCGATTTAACTGGATTCGAGTCCAGTAACACAAGCTTAGAATATCTCCCCTCGATGTTGCTTCATCCGATGTAGAGATCCTATCAATCTTGCTGATTCTCTAACTCCTTCTCTTCCTATATCTCTGATATATGTTTATTTTTTAAATTTCAAAACCTCATTCACTGCATTTCTTCTTGTATCGTTATGCTAATGTACATAAGTTATAGTTATTTCACAAGGGAACGTTCTTAAATCAAATATCGAAGTAAAATAATCCAGATGTTAGTTATACTAAAGTAAATGAGAGAGAGAGAGAACATGAGAATCCGTTATATATTTTATGGAATATTATTCATGATGTGAATAATATTATTTAAAATGTAAATTTCTTGCATTTTGTTAATAGCAGATTTTAGAGTTTAATAGGTTTTGGTATCTGGGAAATTGGAAACCGTTTATCCCTCTAACACTTGAAATAATAAACATGCATCAAATAACACTTGAAATAATAAACATGCATCAAATAACACTTGAAATAATAAACATGCATCAAATAACACTTGAAATAATAAACATGCATCAAATAACACTTGAAATAATAAACATGTATTTAAACATTGGTATATATACAGAAAAGTATACATAAATTAACAAAAAAAATTCTTTGCTCATAAAGTTACATTTTTTTTTAATTTTCTTAACATCATAAGCATTTTAATCGTATACATTAGGCGCTCTTTAATCTGGTACTATCAGGACCCGACCATCCGGCTCTTAATCCGGTACGTTCAGGAACGTCGATATAATTTTAACAGAAATACTAAAGGTAAATCCCTCTAGGTAAAGGTTTAAATGATTCAAACAAAAGTATTTAATGGATTTACAAACATCATGAACCTATGTGTGAACGATTTACATATTCGACAAATTATATTTCTTAATTCCAGCAACTGTAAAATTAATTTTAAACATTGAGCATTTTATTGACTGAATATCCTTACATTGGCTTAAAAAAATGCAGAACAAAGGAAAATTAGTATAATTCAATAAGAGATAATTAAAAAAATGTTTTGACAAGCTACTCTATGCAAAAAATGCGCGTTACTGCTTAAGCGCTACTGTTTTTAAAAAAAGGTATTAAATGCATCAAAAAATCCCTGATCTCTCGAGACTTAAACGTCATCCGATTCTACCTTCAGAACCTGGGTTCCTTGTGGATTCGTAATGTTTTGTGAGCTCGCAAGAACTAAACCGGAATCCACAGGAAAAATAATCTGAAAGCGAACGGCTTGATCGGTGTCGGATTCTAGGATGTACTGAACTTTCGAATGTCGGATCAAAGAGTGTTTGTTTGTTCGAGATATTTTGATTTAAATATTAAAAATATAATAAACTGAAATGTAAAATAATGAGGCTATCTAAGTTATTTAATTTTATCTACACAGTCTTGTGTATGCGGAAATTAAACATTGTAAGAGTTCTTGTTACTTTCGATAATTTAATTATTTCCATGAGCTGAAAAATTGCAAAAAATAAAAAATACTGTAATGCAGTATCATATTTTAAAAATCCTTCTTAATTTACTAATTGGGTTGAAACAAATTTGTGGCGTAATTCTATTAACCGACTCGTCTGTCGTCTTAAGCGTTAATCTAATAAAAAATCTAAATTTCAACTCAATTCCGAGCACAGATACATTAATTAATGTAGTCATACAAATCAGTTCAAGAATGTAGTAAATTACTTTCCAAAATAGCATTTTATTAATCCTCTAAAACAAGGGGAATGCTCTCTATTGATTCAAAATCTCTTTCCGCAAGTACTAACAACTTCTACAATACATCAAAGAATACGCTTACCAGAATATGCGAGTAAATCCATGAATAAGTAATTCCACCAGACAACTTAGAGTCCTTGTCTCTACAAATCACGTGGATACGTAAAAATCTGCAACAAGCTTAATACGAGCACTCTTCCTATCGCCGTAACCTTTTCTGTCTCCTTCAAATTTAGCTCTCTGTGACTTTTACACGGCTCGATTATATCTGTTCACATCACTTTTAAAGCACACTTAATTTGCATAATCATATTTCACTTGGTGAAAAAGATGAAAACTTAAATATAAATTTAGAAAGATACCTCAGATATTAGTTATGGGAAGTTTCGCGCATAGACCATGTTATAAATTTTAACAGTTTCTGTTTATTTTTCAAAAATATTTCTTGTATTTGCATTAAAAAAGTCATTTTACTTAAAAAATACAAATAGCATATCAAATTAAATAGTTTATAATAAAAACACACAATTATACATTAGAATATTCCCGGAATTACATTTTTGTTTGTAATTACCTTTAGTATTTCATTTGGATTACTTAAGAAAAATGTGTAATCATAGTTACTGTTAATACATTTCTAAATTGTTATGTCATCTAACTTCTAATATAACATATTTGTTTTTTTAGATCGTTTACCTCCATTTTTATTTATTCATGTTTATATAAACAATTAAAAATGGTATATATATATATATATATATATATATATATATATATATATATATATATATATATATGTCTGGCTCCACTCTTTATATCACCTTCATACATTGCGAAACTAAATCAACTATGATCAACAAAGTAACCAATATCTCAATTGAGTCACTTAGAAGCCAATACGGTGAGGTCTATTTTTCGATATTTTTTGCATTTTGTAAATTTGTGTGGGATAAATAACATTCTTCTTAGATATTAAAGTATTTACTCGTTGCTTCGTTTTTTCTAGATCAAATTATCCTTTTTTAAAACTTTTGAATATGTTGTATAATAATTTCAGAAGCCCTTGTGAATAAATCCGTTTTTTATCAATATTTTTTTACATAAATTATGAAATAAAAATTAAATTAATCTCCTTCTTTCGATGTTTGTTGGTAACATTGAAAAATAACAAATTCATAATACCTGTAATTGTTCCTTTTGTTATTCGTATTTAAAATTGTTCCAGATGCAAGCTTAAAACGAATGCCAATTTTTAGTGAGTTTTATGTGCTATCTTTCTTTCAATTTGAAATATCTAAACTTTGGCTTAAACACAAAAATATAACATGAAGTCCTTGAGAAATTTTTTCTGTTAACAAGAACAATAAATAATTTTTCTTTAATTCCTATAAAAACTCTAACTTTTTAAAATAATAAAAATAGATTTATTGTAAGGATTTATAAAAAATATAATTTTGACGAGAATGGTTCCTTTCACATGATTGACATAAAAAAACAGCGTTTTTGTTTTTAGACCAGCTATCAAAAAGTAGACAGGAGAGAACAATTATTGTATCCTAATAATAGAACAATTTCAACAGAAACAAAGACATAATGTTTATTACGATATCTCAAATTAAACACAACTTTAACATGATATGAAGAATAGCATGTGGAGATCAAAATGTAGATTTAGATATCTCGGAAAAAAGATGTTTGTTATGATGAATAAGCCTAAATTTTATAACAACAAGTGTAATTGTATTATTTTTACAATAACATTTCTAGTCCTGAAGTTGTTTGTAAGCTCTGCCCAATAATTACTTACCTCTTATCTACACATCCTGAAAACGTTACAAAGGGTTAGAAACTTGAACCCTCAATTGTACTTCATCTAAGTTAAGAGAAAGTTTGTATGAAAAAGGTTAACTTATTATTTAAATATTAGATTAAACGCTTATTGAAATTACTTCCACAGATAAAGTACGTTTGGGATCAAAAATTAAATATTCATAAACCCGAATAAAAAAACTTGATTATCCTCTGACTTTCTCATTATTTGACTGCGTAATTTAGAGTCTATATCAATAATATTTATAATGACTGCAGAAGGGATTAATAGAGAACCATTACAAATTGACTACGTTGATTAAGTTAATTAATTATTTCATTAATCACATAAATTATATCACTTTTAACTATAATGATACTAAATTTACCCAGCCACTATGAGATTTAAAGAAATTATGACGAATTTCCTTTTTCAGAAAAAAATTTTTTCTCTATTGCCTGTTATTAAAATACAAATTTGAAACAATAAAAAGCAACATAATATATTTTTATTCGAGTTCAATTTTTTTTTAACTGACTCCAGCAAATTATACTAAAATCTTAAAACCGTACAACTGACAAACACTACAGCAATCGTTCAAATTTAAAAAAAGATTTACATATCACTCCAATCTATCTTGACGCACTGTCGAGCCTCATTAGTGGATATCCCAAGGAACGATTGAAAAAATTTTACTTATATAGAAATTTTCAGTGAAAGTTTTCTATTTACTTTCTATACTTCTCAGGGTTTTTTTAATGCTAAAAATAATAAGAAATGAAACATACGACTATCATTTACGTTTTATTTCTCTTTTATAAAAATAGAAGAAAGAATGAAAATGAATCGAGAATCCAATTTGGGAATGATATTTGCGTTGTGCATAAAGATTTTTTTAGATTCATCAATACTCAGTAAAACTATTTATCCCCTTAAGATAAATCTTTCCCACCTTTCGTTTCATAATTAACATTTATGAAAATTCAAGAGATGAAAAATAATTTATTCATTTATCTGATTAATTCACTTGTCCTATGATAAAAGAACTCTTAGGGATTGTTTTTTTCCAAACTAGCATTTGAAAGTGAATTCTACAAACCATTCGTGCTGCCCTCTGGAGCGTAGATTAAATACTTTCATATTACAGGACAAAATTCTTTTTCAACTTAAAATAGCTGATTTTATTTTAAAAATAAAAATAAATATATGAGTGCTTAAGCAATTTCTTCTTTATTTTCATCATATTACTTATTGTATTACGTTGACAAATTCTTAAACTGCATAACCTGGAGCATTTGCATGTATTTCTTTTAGAGTAATAAAATCTTTCCTTTTATAATGAGTGATTTAATTAATTTCCAAAAAAAGCATCAATATATATGTTATCCCTAAATTTATGTCTCTTTTAATGTATTTGGAATATTTTTACATCTACTGCTGTTTTGTTCGATAATATATACCAACACGAAAGTATTTATTTATATTATTAGATGCATAAATCAAACAATTTTAGGGGAATAATATTTTTATAACAACTTTTTAGCTGAAAATACTCATAGTAGAAAGTATGCTGTTTTTTCCTGAGACATTCTTAGAACAATTCGAATAATACAGATTAGGGAAGAAATACTTTTATTTTATTCTTTCTCTCTTGGGTTGGATTCAAAAGCATTTATAATTTCAAAAAACAATATCAAATCGATTTTAAAAAAAATAGCGCATTATGATAGAAAATAACATAGGTAATGTTATCTTATAGTGAATCTCAAGATTTTAGGGGGGAAATTATTCTCGCTTGTAAACGAAAGAATACCGATTAAAAAAAATTAATAATTTAAATTATTCATACATAAAATTGGGGAAACAGAGCCACAGTGATAAAAAAAAAAAAAACCAATGAATAATATGATTACAACTAAGAACTATACCAGAGATACAAAAAAAAAACTTGTGGCAGTTGAAGTATATATCCTAACTTCAAATTATTGTCATATGACGCAAAATTCTAAAATATTAACTGCAATATTCACACTATCTATTTCAAAATTGTCTTTACAATACTGTAACTTCAACCAACAGAAAAAATTCATCTTCAAAATGTTACATTCTTAATATTTCTTTTATTAGTATTGTATTTTGTAGTTAAAGTAATAAAGGGATTTTAAGTAAGAATTTTGAAAAGAACGTTTTAAAAAACATCATTTACTCTCAGGAAATTATTACTTAAGTAAATTTAAAGCAATCTTATTATTATTTCTAGCAGTAATAATTTCATCGTAGGTCATCCGTTCATTATTAATTCTATTCACTTTATTTGAAACAAATAAATGGCTTATAACTCTTAATGTATCAAACTGCTATGTATCTACGATAACTTATATCTATCCTCTTTTAATTGTATGATATAATTCATTACAAAATGTAGCTCATCTGTGCAAATGCGAGACATTATGAATGTGATGGATATAAAAACAATTTAACGTTTTTTGTGGAATCATTTTTCTCAGTTTATGTTTCGAATTTTTTTTTTTTTTTTTTAATATAATTACGATAAATTAATGAATAGTTTTGAATATTTTTAAAATAACGTATATTATTATCGCATGTTTTTCCAACTGAAAATCAGGGAGTAATCGAGTTTTCACTTAGAAAAAAATGCTATATTTTCAGCGAAGAAATAAAAATTACAGTTCACCGTTTACAAAAAAAAAAAAAAAAAAAAAAAAAAAAAAAAAAAAAAAACAAAAATCCGGTGTGCTGAGACTAGAGTTGCAGCTGCTCCTTAAGATAAATCTTTCCTCACCTTTCATTTCATAATTAACATTTATGAAAATCAAGAGATGAAAAATAATTTATTCATTTATCTGATTAACTCACTGTCCTATAAGAACTTTAAGGGATTTGTTTTCAAAACTATGCATTTGAAAAGTGAATTCTACAAACCATTCGTGCTGCCCTCTGGGATTAGATTAAATACTTCTCATATTACAGGACAATTACTTTCACTTAAAATAGCTGATTTTATTTTAAAATGAAAAATAAATATATGATTTAAGCAATTTCTTCTTTATTTTCATCATATTACATGTATTGCTTTTGAAAATTCTTAACTGCATAACACAAGACATTTGCGTATTTCTTTTAAGTAAAATCTTTCCTTTTATAATGATTTAATTATTTCCAAAAGCATCAATATATTATCCTAAATTTATGTCTCTTTAGTGATTTTACATCTACGTTTCACAAAAGTGGTCATAAATAACATATTTAGAATTATTTTTTAGGTATCTCAAGTAGCTGTATTTTTCTAACATATGCTAACATCAATAATACAATTGGAAGATATTTATTTTAGGTTCAAAAGCATAAATTTCAAACAATGTAATTTAATGGAATAATATTTTATAACAACTTTTAGCTGAAAATACTCATAGTAGAAATATGCTGTTTTTCCTGAAACATTTTAGAACTATTCAAATAATACAGATTGGGAAAGGAATACTTTTATTTTATTCTTTCTCTTGGTTGAATTCAAAAGCATTTATATTCAAAAAAATATCAAATCGATTTAAAAAAAAAAAACAGCATTATGATAGAAAATAACATAGGTAATGTTATCTTATCGTGAATCTCAAGATTTTAAGGGAAATATTCTCGCTTGTAAACGAAAGAATGCCGATAAAAAAAAAAATTTGAGATTTACATTATTCATACATAGGGGAAAAGGAGCCACAGTAATAAAAAACCAATGAACAATATGATACAAAAGAACTATACAGATAACAAAAATTTTGGTTGATATATCCTTATTACAATTTTATTCAATATTATTGTCATATGACGCAAAATTCTAAAGATTAACTATAATATTCACACTATCTGTTTCAAAATTATCTTACAGTACTGTATACAACCAAACAGAAAAAATTCAGCTTAAAAATGTTACATTCTTAATATTTCTTTTATTAGTATGTTTTGTAGTTAAGAATAAGGGATTTTTAAGTAAGAATTTTGAAAGAACTTTAAAAACATCATTTACTCTCAGGAAATTATTACTTAAGTAAATTTAAAGCAATCTATTATTACACTGATATAATTTCATCGTAGGTCATCCGTTCATTATTAATTCTATTCACTTTATTTGAAACAAATAAATGACTTATAACTCTTAATGTATCAAACTGCTATGTATCTAATAACTTATATTTATCCTCACAATTGTATTATAATTCATTACAAATGTAGCTCATCTGTGCAAATGTGTGACATTATGAATGTGATGGATATAAAACAATTAATCGTTTTTTCGTGGAATCTGTTTCTCGGTTATGTTCAACATG
>BMAW01122960.1:0-37913 GCA_019974015.1 Nephila pilipes | reverse complement strand
TTTTTTTTTTTTTTTTTTTTTTTTTTTTTTTTTTTTTTTTGTAAACGGTGAACTGTAATTTTTATTTCTTCGCTGAAAATATAGCATTTTTTTCTAAGTGAAAACTCGATTACTCCCTGATTTTCAGTTGGAAAAACATGCGATAATAATATACGTTATTTTAAAAATATTCAAAACTATTCATTAATTTATCGTAATTATATTAATTAAATAACATGAATTAAATTAACAATAAAGAATTCATATCTAGAAATGTCTGAAAGCCTTGTTTGTGTGTATTGTTTATGTCTGTCTTTCATAAATATAAATTACTACTATAATTAATATTTTATATTTATAAAGTGATAAATATATATAAAAACAATAATTTCTTATTATAAAATAAAGGTATTATTGATATTGTTTGTATCAATAATTATATATGTATATTGTTTTCCCATAAAGTTTCCAGCCGTTTGGTAGTTCCTCTACAAAGAGTATATTTTTTGTCATTTC
Source organism: Nephila pilipes (assembly GCA_019974015.1). NCBI lineage: Eukaryota > Metazoa > Arthropoda > Arachnida > Araneae > Nephilidae > Nephila > Nephila pilipes. Next base: position 37,418 of record BMAW01122960.1, on the reverse strand, counting down.
ATGAGATTTAAGACTTATTGGTAATTTGTTATCAATAAGATTCTGTAAGAACACGACTTGCTCTTCAGGTGAAATTTCCAACGAACTGGATAGCCATGAATTCGTTAATCCATTATTTTTACCTTTATCGCCTGAAACATTTTGATTCCCATAGTTAAATTTTACAACATAGTCTTTGAATTTACTCGTCCCAAGCTTTTGCGTCAAAACTTGTTTATTAAATAACGAATCATTTCTGTAAATGCATTAAAGATGTGTTAGTGAAGTACAAACTTATAAACATTTAATATTTTTTGAACAATAATTCATCTCTATGAAATAATTATATTGTAAATGAACGATAGTTTCTTTTTGAAAAAAAATTAATTATTGCTTTTAAAAAACTACTTTAAAATTTTTTGTTTCCTTAGTATTACGATTTTTATACTACTTCTACTGTTTTCATTTCACATTAAGTTGATTGATATTAATATAGTTATAACTATGTGGCGTTTTAATATATTTCTACCTGCTTTAAATTCAACAGTAAACGTTTCGTTTAAAATCTTTATTTATAAAAAAAATTATAATTAACTTTCGTAAACCAAAATTATAGCAAATAAAATAGTATAAATTTAAATAAGTAAAAAAAATGCCGATGAGTTTGTATGGACAAAATGTGGCGGCTTCCTACGTCATTTTGACTGCGGAGCTGTAAGGAGATTTGAAGAAAAGGAGCAAACGATCTTTTTTCTCCACTCACTTCAGTTTTAAATTTGTAAATGTTAAGTTTGAAATAAATGCCTCTCAAAAAAAAAAAAAAAAAAAAGTAAATACTACGAAAAAAATCGTTTGCTTAAATGATTATGGAACAGATTTGCTCCTGTGCGATTGGCAATATAAAACATTATTATTATGTGTTGTTCTATAAATTATTCAATCGGTCTACTATTGCAATGATTGAAAATGTTTCTGTTTGCATTAAAAAAAGCATTATTTAAAATCTCCAACATTTGAAGTTTCTTTTAAGTGGTGTGGACTTAGTTTTCGGTGTGGCTAATTAATTTAACATAACAGTTTTGTGCAGCTAAAGTGAAATGTTTAATGTAACAGCTCTCCGAAACGACAGAAAAGTTGCTTGCATCCCACACACCTTCTGAAAGGAAATTATGGGGAATTGACGGTTTTATCAACACACCCCTTCCCCATAAGCTGGTGACCCGGACTTGATCACTAGATGGCAGCACTGCCTATACCTACTGATTGCACATTGCCCCGACGCAAAAACACTTGCCCCTGTATGTCTAACTGAGACAAACGCATACAAATCACAACTCGATATTCCGGCTCTAGTGCATGTGTCGACGAGACCAGCCACTCAACAAGAGACAGCCGATGATTCAAAAATGGAAATTATCCCAAACAAAATTTAATTCAACAGGGAGGGGTTGCATATCAATTGCAGTAATGGCTGGGGGAAAAAAACTTCTGTACAAAATACCTACGTTTATCTCCATTTCGCATCATCACGCTGCGATGATACTGGAGAGGGAGTGTGTAGCGATTCCCTTCTACAGCAGCGAAAGAGGTTAAAATGCCTAACTAACTAACCTGATTTGACGCCTTTTTAGCCTAGTTGGTTAGGGCATGACAATATGCGATCATCTCTTCTTCGAACCACTGGTCCAGGGTTCAAATCAACGCTGCCGCACCGCGACTATTTCTATGTCTGAGATAATTTTTACATCTGAGGATTTTTTTTACCATCTCCTTTTTCATACCTGATTTGATTATAATTATTCTCTAACTTCTTAAATACAATTTTCCCCTGTTAATGATACATATAAATTCTAAAATATTGATACATGGAAATGGGAATGTTTAAATTTATGATAAATGTAACAAATTGAGTATGTGCAATAATAAATCGCCTAACATTAACAAATTTCTCATTAATTTTCAGGAAATATTGGAAATTTATGATTTCATTACAGAAAAGTTTCTGTCTGCATTAGAAAAAATTTTTTCCCTCAGTTTTGAGCTATTATATCATTTTTCAAGTTAAAAACGATTACTCCTCACTACCTATTTTATACTGACATGCAAAGTTGACAAGGATGTACTTTTGCCTAATACACTTATAGATCAGAGTCAATGAGGTTGATAGATTTTTTTTCCTTTATTGGCATCAAAGGTTTCATCCCTATCCCCTATTTTTCTCGTGATCCATTAAATTGTGCAAATACAAAAACTCTCACAAGTACAAAGAATTACTCTCTACAAATACACGAAGACCGAGAGAGCTTTTATAAATTATAAATATGATATTGCTAGAGACAACATATAAAGATAACTATCCCATTTAAAACATCTCTTATAATCTTCAGTACATCGTGCACAACGATGTACTGAAGAAATACGATTTATGCGTATTTGTACCTATAAAAGAGTTTTGTGTATTTTTATAAATACCAAACTTTTTTAAAAGCATGTTGTAGATCATATAAAATAAGTATAGCGTTTTAATTTAATGATCTAAATTGATGTACAAAAATAACATCAAGCTCCAAAAGGGAAGAAAAATCAAGGCGCTCAAATACATGACGATGATAAAAAAAATAAAAAAAATCTCGATTGTGGGGGGCGAGGGGAACGGGTTAAGCCAAGCAAACTCTTTCTTTTATGACTCTACAAACTCAGCTAGCCGGATTGGCATCAAAACATATTCTAATCTCTTATAAGTGAGTTGTAATTATTTTCTCAATCCTCGTAACACTACCATACATTTCAAAATATTCTACAGGTGATACGCGGGTTTGTAGAAATTTTTAACCTTTTTTTATTTTTAACCTTTCATTTATATATATCTCTCTATCTCTGATTCAATTTTATCTAATTCATTCTCTCTTCTCTAACTTTTTTCCCTTCCATTTATATATCCCTATCTCTAATTCAATTTGCTTCATTGCTATCTTCATCTAATTTATCTAATCACTTTTCATTTTGGTTGGGAAGAAGTTTTACTCAATTCAAATTGCTAAAAAGTCCCGAGATTAATGAGGAAAAAAATCACGAATAACCCATTATCAGAAGTTGTTCAATAAAGTTTAAAAGGTAAAATTAAATTAAATTAAAGTTAAAATAAATTGCTTAGGTTTTTTTTTCAAGATTGCATCGATGAGAGAAAAAAAAAAGAGTAAACGATATGGATGCGTGGAGTTTGACAGTTCCAGTGAGGGATGTACAGTGTGTAACGCGTTTATTGTAAGAAGGAGTCACAACTACATTAAAATGAATGTTTATTCACAATGAAGACACCTGCATCTTATATATATATAATATGTTTTTATGTACAAAAGGAATCAAGGGTGGGGTTCACTTCACCCATGGTGGTGGTGGCATCCATGGTGCTGGTGTTCCAGAACCTTGGCAATGATTCCAGCGGTCAGCAGTGCTGGTAGACCATGACCTCTCCTATGGTGGTGATGGGCTTCGGCCTCAGGAACGAAGGCTACTCCTAAAAGAAGGACAACGACCAAGCAAGCGAAGATGAGCTTTCCACACTGCATGTTTGTTAGAGGAGAAAATGGCTGGAAAAAAGGAATTCCACGTTGTTAAAAGATGGGGATTTGCTTGGACGTTGCTTTTTGTACTATATAAAGACATCGCGATTTTAAATCACTTGTAATCTATGAAAGTGGGTTAAATATATAGACGATACTTTTTCAATAGCATCACACAAATTTGATACATTTTCTCAAAACAATCATGATAAGTTATTTAAAGTTAAAATAAGGGATCGTGTTATTATTTATGTGTTAATCTATTCAGTCGCTAGCTCCCTGACACAAAGCGGACAAGTATGGAAACGCGCATAAAAAGTGAAAATGTCCACTAAAAACAAAACATGGTTATCAGTTTTAGAAGCCTTGGTTACGATTTTCTAGGGTTCACAAGCTGTTGTGTAAGCCTATTTTCTTCATGACCGACACATAGTTAATGCAATGTACTACTGTAATCTTTTGGAGAAGGTTATTTAGTAGCATATCAGTTCGAAACATTTCCATTGCTGTCCACATTATTCTCTTTCTCCAGAATATTGCCGGACACCACACAGCTGGTTTAATACAGGAAAAATTAAAGAAACATCGCTGAACAACACTTAAACATTCTATCTGCAGTTCGGACTTAGAATGTACGGACCAGTATTCGTTTGAAACTCTCAGAGAAGCTTTAGGAGGATAAAAACTTTCATCGAATGAAGTAATAAAATTTGTTACAATTGGCTATGTACATTGCCAAATCCTATTTATCATAGAGGAATTTAAAAAATTCATAATACTTTGTAAAAAAAATGTGTATATCTGAAAGGAGGATATATAGAAAAATAACATTTTTGTTGATTTTAGTGAATAGGTATTCAGAAAATATCTTTTTAAAAAATTGTAATGCTCGTTCCTCATTATTTAACTCTACCACCAAATCTCAGGCTAACATACGAGTCAATAATCACTAAACTCCAATTGAGGAAACGCAAGAGCAAGCTGAACTACTTTATTAATTATCATTGATGAATAGATAAGGTGTCTCTCCCTTGAATTCCGATTTAATCATCAATTCTAATTTAAGATTAATATAATCTTCACTAATATATCAACTAATATATACTTCACTTGTTCTGTGATTCAGTCAATTCACACCAACAGTCCATTTTTATCGTAATACTTTAATTTAAATTCGCTTCAATCCTAAAGAGTAACTGCGATGCTTTGATACAAGTCAAAATTATATATCAGCCTGACGTTATCTTCTATTTCCTTACATTTTTCTTTCATTTCTGTTTTATTTATAGAGCACTATTTCTAATCCTATTCACTCACATCAATCTCCATCTAATTTACCTAATCAAGTTTCCTTTTTGTTGGAAATAAATTGTAATTTTATGCAATAAAAATTATTTTAAAGTTTTGAGGTCAGTGAAGAGAAAATGGCAAATAGCCCAACATCACAAAGTATCTTTTATATTTAATCCATCCTCGTTCATAATGTAATCTGTGTGAAAGAAAAGGAGGTCTAACATTCAAATGAATGGATGTAGATTAACATTCGTTGCGAAGTTTCATTTTGTAATAAGCTTGATTCGTGGGATTACATGAATCGTCGATTTAATCATGCGTTTTCTGACAATCAGTTCATGTGACCCTATGTTGCCATCTTTTACTTGTCACGGAAACTTTTTTTTAAAAATATATACTTGTTAATATTAAGACACAAAAATAAAAAATATACTTTTTATTTAAAAGTAGCTATATTATGCAAAAAAACGGTAAAAAAATTTCTTGATTGCTTTCTCGATTTCTTAACAATAATTGATTAAAATGAATTGAAATATTTAATGTAACTGAAACATTTTAAATACGAAAAGAAATAGCTTATCTTATGTCAAGTTTAAATAATTCTCAAGTTTTAAATTAAAAGTAATAGAAATCAAATTTTAACATTAAGGTATTGTATATTTGTGAATTGGTTTATGCAAAGAAAATAATATCTAAACATAAATAATTATGTATCAGAAATGAAGGATCGATAGCTGTATTTACATGTATAAGTTTTGTCCTTACATTTATGTACATCGTGCATAAAGTCTATTGAATTTATAGTTTTAAAAGTTTGCAGAATACTTATAAACTTAACATTCTATACACTGAATATAATTATAATTTCAAAAGCTTTACTTATGTAAAAAATTTTAAAAAATTAATTATATGATAGAAATTTTCCATAATAGAGACACAAATATTATACAATATTTAAAATTTGGGAGAGTTTATTAGAAAAAATATTTTCCCTGTGTCTAATATATAACTGTAATGAGCAAAATATCAGCATTATGAATATAACAAATTTTGAGGAAAATATACCAATCCTTTAAAAAAATCACATTTTAAGAACAACGCAAATAATAATTTTTCTCTATGGCACGGCTTGTTTGCTTACGATTTTATTATTCTGTTTTGTATTGTTCTATTTATCAAATTCTCATAAATAATACATCTGGGGAAGCAAAGAGAAACATCCTCTCTCTATATTTTTAATAGTAAAATAAAAAGTTGTCGGTTACCTTAATCACAGAGTAGATAAAGTTTGAGAAAAATAGTATAATAGTGTTGTAAACGAAAATGGCTATTGGCAATAGTTTAGTTTAGTTTAGTTTTTTATTAACGTCGCACTAGAAACAACACGAGGGCTATTGGCGACGGACCTCGTAATTTTGAACCACGGTCAAGTGACGAGAACGACACCTGAGCTGGCACCCCCTCTCCTAACATCCACACCACACCAACGGGAGGACTTTGGGCCCCGAACAGATTTAACGTGCATCAGCCCCGGCTACACGGCGGGTCTTTGGTGGCCAAGGATCGAACCCGCGACTGAATGAAAACCGCCAGCCGCTATCCACGACCTTGACCACTAGGCTACCGCGGCCCCCCTATTGGCAATAGACTTATTAACCAAATGATGTGGATAACATACTAACAGATACCTAACTTCCAATTTTCAAGCTATCTCATTTGGAAAATTTAATTAAGGAACCCCATTAATTCGCATGGTAACCTTTGGCCGAAATGAGACTCAAACATGCGACTTAATTTATATATCACCGACTATGATATTTTCGACGTAAGCCACGTAGCTATTTGAACAAAAATTCTTGCCTTTTTCAATCTATTAAACTGGTTCAAGCAATGACCTTTATTAGTTTTGTTACTTTTATATTGTTTTAATTGCATCGAAATTTATGAGGGGTTTTTTTAATTTATTTTGCTCAATTTCTTTTTCGAAACATGATTTTTCAAAGTCAAGTTCATAGATTAAAAAAAGTATGTATTTATCAACATTGCATTCAGATCAATGTTATTTCCTCTATGCATTCTTATTTCTTCAGAAGGAAATAGAAATACACAAAGCGAGTCGAAAACTATTGTTACCTAATTAGAACATTAATTTAACACATTAAAATACTAGAATAAATTATGAATATATTTGTACAGCAGTAATTTTATTCATTTTAATGATGACGGATTTTTCAATTGCTGCTATATGTATATTAAGCTTACAGTTATCTTTAATTTTGTCCATCCTTTAACTCTATTAAATTTCCGTCATCGTTAATTAATTATCATCAAATTCATGTAATTATATTAAATATTTAAAAAGTACCACTAGACATACATAATAAGCATTATTCATTCGTTTGTGTGCATATAAATTACGCTTTCTATCGATATAGGAATTATTTCATCGTGTTAAATACAAATGAAGCGTATGTTTCATTAACTGTTTTTTTAAATTAGTGAAAAGATTAAATTTTAATAAACTTTTTTAAAGAAAATATTATTCAGTATGAATTATTTTGTTATAATTAATTTCATAAATTTTGACGCTAAATTAGTTTTTAAAAATACTTTTAGAAATATTCTTTTTATTTATATATATCCTTAAAAATAAATTAGTTATAATAAAAAAATACTTGAGAGGTATTAAACTTTAAAAGCTTCTGGATGGTGCATTTTTATTGAAATAAGGCTAAATTTCTTTGCACTATTCTATTCGAAAATTCCATTTCGCTATTTAAAGAATTTGATAAATTAAGCTAGATGTAAATGATTTCACAATTAACATCTTTCAAATGGATTTGATAAAAGTAACGCGAATTGAAATTCAAAGAGTTAATTATGAAAGGTTATTTTCCTTGTAAGTTATTAGAGAGAGTGTAAATTTATAGTACAAGATAACTTTTTCTCGAAATATTAAGCAGAGGGCAATTACTACTGAGTATGATTTCAAATCATGCAAGTAAGTAGATAAATAAACCTAGTCAAAGCCACATTAAATAACATTTCATTTTCGTAAAATATTATTGAGTTAAAAAATGTTACTGATGGCCTAGTTTGAATTTACTAAGTCTTAATTAAGTTTTCCAAGAATATTATTTTCTATGAAATGATATTAATTTAACAGACTTCAATATTTAATTAAAAAGAAAAACTGCGTGCTGTAAGGAAATATAATTTCAAGAGAACAGTTTGTTCTAGAAATTTACATAGTTTGCTCTGAACATTATTATTTTTAAAAAAGGAATTTTAATACAACTATTAACTTAAAATTTTAAAGGTACCTCTTGAAAAATTAGTCATGCACAAAAATTGAATATTAAGAAAATTATGTCATTCAAAATTATTGTTAAAAAATATATCTTAGAATTATATTGTAATTATGCTTTTCAAAATAGTAGCTACAATACTTTTTATTTAGTTGGAATATTATTAAAATGTATTCATACTTTTAACAAATTAGAATGATTCAATTTTATTATTCATTATTTACCATGAATGCTTGCTTTTATGTATATATATTTTTCAAAAATTTTATTTCACTATATATCTAATGAAATTTTATCCTATTCTAAAGAAGTTGGGGTTTTACTATATTTTATTTAATCTTGATAATTTTTTCTCGAATTTTTAAAACAATTTAGCATTTTATATCAATTAATTATTTACAATTATATTGTGTTGCTTGTTTTTATTCATTATGAGTAATTAGTAAATGCAAGTTTCTTGATTAACCCGTTATTGTACACTTCTTTGACTCCTCATTTACATAAAATGATTATACACAACCTTTACAATTTTTAACTGTAAAAATAATATTCTAGTTAAAAGAAAGCATATTAAATAGGCATTAAAGATGAAATTTGAAAAAGTTAAAAAAAAAAACTTGTAATACCAAACTGACTGCGTTTTATGAAAGAAAACGTTGTATAATAAAAACTAGTGTTTTTTATTCCAAGAAAATATCATTATTAACTTAGAATTTCTTACTATAAAAAAAACACAATGTCAATATCAGTTATTCTTAGACCAAACGATTTCTTACCTTGACGCTCACAACGATAGTAAAAAAAGATCGTTTTCTAACTGAAGCTGGTTCAGTAATGGAATAATGTCAAAACGAAAAAAGAAACTCTTTTATATGAAGCGAAGAACTTTCCCTTTTGATTGGACGCGACGAAGCGCAAACGATTATTAATGGACGAATAACCACGAATGTAAATTCTCCTCCCACTTCATGTCATTGGGGTTGAATGTACTTTTTCTTTATTAAGTTTAACGAGTTCGCATTCGATTCTATTACCTGTTCGCTCCAGGTTAGTTTTACTTTTGGCATTCAGAGGAAGTTCTTAAAAATGATCCGGAGATATGGGTACTTTTAATATCGCTCTTTCTTAATCTTCGACTGAAAATAGAAAGGGATTCATTTGGGATCAAAATAGATTCTTAATAAGCCCTTTTAAAGGTATTAAGTGTTTTGAAGTGAACAAAATGACATAAGATTATATTGTTACAGGTAAAATGCATATTTTTGTTGAAAACCTTATTATGGTTCTATTTCAATTAGCTTCAAGTAATTTTACTGCATCTCTTTTTGTCAAGTCATTATTTCCATCCATAAAATTATTTTCTATTCGAAATTAAAGAAAGAAAAGAAGATGGTTATATAAATTTGCTCCAATTCTTATTATATATTGTAATAGGTAAAATGGAAAATAAATAGTGTCTGTATCTAATTTTTTAAAACTTAAATAAAATCTAATCGATAATCTTACAAATTTAATTCACACAGCCTTCAATTCTTATCGTTTTTTTTTCTCGTTGCTAAAAAGGGAACTAGTCTTTCATTTTAAGAATTGATATGATGAAATAACCGATTCAAGAGAAAAATATCGAAACGAAAAATATTTAAAATTATTCAAAATAATATTGTGTGTGTATGTGTGTGTGGATTTTTTAAAATTTATTTCGATTAATATTCTTAAAATATTAAGCTAAAATATAATTTATGCTAAGGAAAAAATTATAAGATTTTTCAAAGGAAAAATAAACATAAACAATAATATAAGCGATAGGTACCATTGTGAAAAGTATTCTGTCTTTAGCGAAAAAGTGTTTTTTTCCCCTTCTAATGCATTTTAATCGAAATAATAAAAGATTTTAGATAGGAGATTTAATTCAGTCTAAAATATGAAACTTCATTTTTTTTCCAGACTTGATCTTGTGACCGTGTTCTTGTGTGCATTTTTTGTATTGATTTATCTACAAAAATAACTATTTTATATGATAAAAGTTTAGTTGTGTTGTTCTATTTAATTTATTGATTGTTTGTTAACACCGTAATAAGATGCGTTATAGAATTTAGATATAAATTTCATAATAAAATAAAAATAAAATTTAGAAATCAATCTAAGTGTATGACAAAATTCTTAAAGCGTAATTTATGTAATAGATACATCCTCACAATGGAGAAAGTAATGCTTCACTTGCTATTTTTCGTATGCATATTTCACATTTAAATTGCAAATATATTGCTGAAATCTTTTTTTTCCTTCTAAATTAGATACCGTATAACTTTTCAATGTTTATCTAACCCAAAAAGTGAACTTATATAATACGAATGAATAATATTTACAAAGATAGTTCAAAATATACCCGCGTCAAGCGTGGGAAATTATGTAATAGGAATGGGAAAATGGAATGAGGTGTCACTGCAGCATTGTCCAGTAACCTTTTTTTTTTCTCTCTCTCTCTTTTCCCTGGAAGTCCAAGAGTATGACATATTTCGCATCCCAAAAAACCATCACCTTAACTTTTCTGGCATGAATGAGATCATCTTCGCCTACTATGGAACAGATTCACCTTAAGCAACACATCGCTTTGATTTTTCTAATGAATGCGAACTCCATGGATGGTGACAGATTGAAGCTCCAGCAATTAAATTTTGATTCGCGGTGGCAAATTACTACCGAATTTCCCTATGAATCGCAGCCAACTTTTATGTCAAAAACACTATTGTCGTACTTTTTGAGCGACTCTCTTCTATAAAGATGCTAGATTGTCTAACATCTTTCATGAAAATGTTTAAAAAATGAATGTATTCTGTTAATTCGTATTTGGCTTTGAAATTCGGAAAAAGTTTTTTTCTGCCTGTTCATTAACCTGGCATGATCGCTGTGATGTAATGAATAGAGTGTCTGACTGAAAGCTCAGCCGATCCAGATTCCATTCCCGCTAATTTCGGTTTGGTAGCTGGTCATGGGGTGGCCGCGGTAGCCCAGTGGTTATGATCGAGGACTCGCTGCTGGCAAGTCGTGGGTTCCATCCTTGATGCTACTGAAGACCCGTCATGTAGTTGGAGCTGATGCACGTTAAATATGTCGAGGCTCAAAATCCTCCCATCGCGTGGTGTAGAAGTTAGGAGAGGGAGGTGCCGCCTCAAGTGCTGTCCTCGTCCCTTGACCGAGGTTCAAAATAACGAGGTCCGTCATCAACAGCCCTCATGTTCCTTCTAGTGCGACGCTAATAAAACCAACCAGCTGGTCATGGGTTTACCCAGCCCTTCATCCCTTCAGGGTTGAAATGGGTGCCTTGGAAAGTTCACTGCGAGTCTAGTATCGAGCTAACCACTCTGCCTGGATACTAAGTCGTAATTATCGCCCCAGGCTCAAAGTCTACGTAGATGGGCAACTTATGATGATATTTCTTAGGCCCGGGCTGACTTTAGCTTATCATAAATCTGCTAGTTTTTGTTGGAAGATGGAAAGTGAGGGATAAATTGTATTTGGTTAAGTACATATAAAAAATTATTTTAAATATTCATTTACTTGTAGGTTAGTGCTATCGATTAGATTATAAGGATAGGGGAGACTAGTTCAGTATGTATTGAATAATAAAATATTTAGAAGTGAATAGCAATTAATATTGAAATAATTAATAAAAATTTTCCAAAACCGTATAAATAATAATATTATTGAATATAACGAAAAGAGAATCGCATAACATTTCTGTAAGGGAAGATCTCTCTTAGTCAGCGAAAATCAATTTTTTTTTTAAATTTAAAATTAAAAATTGGAGTATATATACATACACAAAATACTCAATTATGAAATAAGTTTACGATGTTCACTCTTATTTGTAGAAAACACACTTTCTTTTACTTTTCTTAGTAATAAACATTTAATAACTAAACTTCTGATAGTTATCTACGTTTAACTTAACATTTATGTAACTCTAACTTTTATCTTTAATCCTCAGGCAAAGAACATATCTGGTTGTTTAATAATAACAACGTTATTAAGTACCCTCTATATCTCGTAATTATGCGATTTTTACTCTAGAGGGTCAACTCGCTCTCTTACCCATTGACATTGACATTGAAGGGATTGTGTGAGTGACATTTCACACTCGCCCCTTACAAGACACCATCTACAGCGTGGGGTTAAACATTGGAGATAACATAGTTATGTTGCTTGGTTTAGTAGGACTTTATTTCGTTTCGGTTTTACTTTTTCCTGTGAGAAAGTGTTCATTTCCCGAAGGCAGTTTATGCAAATTAATTTAGAATTGAAAAATACTGCATTTTCTAATTTTTGAATGTGAGATTCATCTAAAACGTGGTCAAAAAAAGAGATTAAACGAGAGACAGAGAAAAGGCTTATGGAGAAACTGTGGAAAAGATTATTGGAGAGATGAGAATACAGATTTCGGCGGACAGATGTTTTTGCCCCGCCTCTTTTTGGAGAATGGTTTTTCCTATCCCGTGTTGGATGGTCGGATGACCTTGAGTGTCAGGGGTGATCAGGACTCCTAAACTTTGAGTTCGAAGAAAAGTCGTCCGATCATCTTTGTTGAGGCCTTAGACAATCATGCTGAAAAGGAATTTCCCTTCGTGAAAGTTTTTTGTTATTTTAACGTATGCCTTTACTATTGAAGAGAGCCATCGCAATATTAAAAGTCAGATGAGAAATTAAAAGATAAGGCCAGTTGAATTGATGCCGTGAGAAGGGAATATTATTGCATTTCATTTACATAGAAGCTAAGCTGAATTTAAACCGAATTGAGATTTTGACATTGTTTCTTTTTCAAAGTAATTTTCGCTTTTAATTTTAGAGAACACATCCAAGGAGGATAAGTTATTTTAACTTAAATATTGAAATATTTTTTAACTAAACAACTTATTATTTTGCCTTTTTGTGTCAGAAAAATTATCCAATAATAAAAAGAATGTCTAGCAAATTACTTAATATGTATTCATTTCACAATAATGAAATCTTAAGATATATAACCCTTGTATTATCATACATCTATTGCTTTTATTATGATGCAGATTTTTAACTTCACGTGTTAAGATAAAATAAATCAAGTAAAACATATTCCACTCAGGTTAAATAAATAGAATGCTAAGCATATTTAAAATTAAATAACCATAAATGAGGTTGTTCATTAACGTCACTCTTAAGGCTCACTTCTATCGACCATTTTGATTTCAAAAATATTTTAAAATATTTTTAAGAACCGGGAAACTCACAAACGAATCAATAAAGTAGGAATAAAAATATTTTTAAAGATCAGAGGGAAAAAGTAATTCCTCAGAAGCATTCACTATTTTTTTGCTCTTTCAGATGCACTTTATTGCATTCAAATAGATCAAATAACAAAGATGTGAGAGCAAAAGTAGAAATTCCATAGGATTAACAACGAAATCAAAATGGCCGGTAGACGGGAGTCTTAAAAGCAACAAGAGGGTAGTGACGATAGACCTCATAATTTTGAGAGATTACGACGACACCTGAGCTGGCATCTCCTTCTCAAGACTTCCGCATTACACGAATGGGAGGATTTGGGACCTCAGTTAGATTAACATGCATCAGTCCTGCCACACGGTGGGTCTTTATTGGCATCAGGGTTCGAATCCATGACTTGACGAAAACCGTCGGCAGCCAGAATGAAATGTGAAATGTGGCTTTTCTGAAATTTAGTTTCTAAAGGCAGCATGGCTGGCCGCCTCTGCTCTGAAGAAATATAGTAACTATGAAAATACAGATAGAAAAATTAAAAAGATTAGAGGGTTTAAAGGAGATAGAGAAAGTAACGACGTTGATGAGAACACTAAATGAGTGCAAAATAAGTATGAAAGGATATTCTGATAATGATTACCTGACTTGAATCCAGCAACTAGAAATGTATGGGAAATGGATTCAGTTTTGCTATTATTTAGTTAAGTAGAAATTTCATTTATAATATTTGTTTGAGAATGAGATTAGATACCACTTCACGATTCAATGCATTTTTTATTTTTTTTATCATACTAATGCTAGAATAAAATAGCTAAAGGGTCTAAGGACCCTTCAAAATTTTCGATTTTTTGAAATATAGGCTATTAGAGCCCATCTTTTTTTTTTCTGGTCATTGTGATGCTACGTGTTTAACAATATTACCAAAACTTCCTGATATATCGAGAAAAAACTTAACTCGTTTAATCAACTTTTTCAGAATTTTTCAACTTCCTTATTTTTAAAATAAAAAGTTTTAGCACGCTTACAGTATCTCTCAGAAACTGCATCACATTAGTTTGAAATTTTATACACATATTCAAATAAAATTTCTTTGACTTATACATCCCCATTTTTTGACAAATTGTGAACAAAAAAAATTGTATATGAATTTTTAAAAAAAAATTGTTCTAATACTTTTATAATTGTTGTATAATAAAACTTTTACATTTCCGCTTTGTTTCAATGATAAATTATATTGATTTGATGAATGATATTTTTTCGCAAATACGGATAATAGTTAAGAGTCCTGAAACCCTTTAAAGATTTTCTTAGTTGACTTTTCATTGCGAGTTGATGGATTTTGATGTTAATAACAAAGTGGATGCATTGCAACCTAAGTAGTTCTGGATATCCACAACAGTACGAGTGCATAGAGTCTTAATCAAAGAAAGTCTCCAAAATCTGCAATAGATTTAATCAAATTATTGAGCTGTATGCATCATCGAATTATGTGCGTCAGTAATCAACGTTATAAATTTTATATATATATATATATATATATAAAACCACTTTTTTTCCCTTTGTCTTAAGTAGATTATCGCTTTCAGTTGGATTAAATGAGCGATTTGTTTTCTTTAAAAGTGTGAACAATTCAAAACTAAATTGAAAAAAATCCATAATGTGAATCTGTCTCTATTTTGGCAGATCATATTAAATGATTTCTTTTTCCCCCGATGGTGTTTGTAATTTACATGTGGTTCCTGACTTACGAAACCTTGCACATACGATCCATTTAATATCTAACCATATGTCATCAAATTACAAATAACAAACGACAACTTATGTACTTTGTCGTTCCCTGTTCGATTCGCCATTGTCCCCTGTTGTGTTCCCCAGAAAACAAAGCAAGACATTCGTTAGAGAAGCATAAAGTTCGTTCATATGGCTTGCAGCCTTTATTTCTTTTCCTTAATTAAGTTAGAAATAATTATTGATCACCAATAACCAAAAAGGAAAGAATGATCACTTTATTTAAAATTATTTACTTTATAAACTTGCGATATGTTAGCCAAAAAGATAAAAACGTGCTAGATATGGCGAATTATTGCTCGTGTACTGCAAATCGAAAAGTACTTACTTTTTTTGAGAACTAGAGGATCCGTGTTTTCGCAGCTCCCCGTAATTTAGCTTCGAAAAAGTTTCAAAAAGTTTCAGCTTTTGCACAGAAATATGTGGTAATTTTTTTGATATTTTTTCAAAGCTATAAAGTTTTATTTAGATACAAACAAAAAATAATGTTGAGTAATTTGATTGTTTGGAAGCTAAGTTAAAGCAAAAGACTACATTGTAAACTTTTTGGATTAATGCAAATAAATTGTAACGGATCTACTCACTTTTCCATTCATCTAACGTTAAAGCTATTTATTACGTTATTTGATTTGAGAATCTCGGCTTGTGAATGAACCATGACCTATGTGAATTAACTTTTTTATATAAAATCTTGAAGTGAATAGAAAATGATCGGATAGAGATGTTGAAGGAATAAGATAGAGAGATTGGTCGTGTTAAAGTTCTGAGAAGAGACAGGAGATTAGCGATTTATTGTTTACACGATATGGGTGCAAGAAGATGTTAAATGATCGTTGATAGCCTATATTTAATCGGATCCAGTTCGGAGGTATTTATTTATAACTCGGATCCAGTTTTTCTTTTTTAGGATAAGTAAAATTTTGTAATATTATTTTCTGTTTGAAAACGAAATTATTACACTCTTCATCTTCGTAATACTAGTTGCTTTGTGATCATTCTATAGATAGTTTGATTTTCTTAACTGACTCTTTCTTGTCTAAACATTTATGAAATTTCGGCGACTCAGAAATTAAGTAAGAAAACGGGAGTGTTTTAAAGCTCCTTTTTATGGCTTCCAACCTTTATTTATTTATTTATTTGCAGAATTAAATTAGAAATACCAGTTGATCGAAGCATGTACCTAAAGTAAAGAAATTTAATAACAAGTCTGATTCTTATCAACGAATATCGTTTCCTAATTGAAATCGTGAAAACTGTTATAAATTATACGAGAATTTCATCTAAATTCGCCATATTCACATTAGCCTTCCCCTTGATGACATGTGGCCCCGATAGCCTGGTGTTCATAATTGTGGACTCGCAATCGGTGTTGTTTTCATCGAGATGAGGGTGCACATAATATCACAAAATATATCCCGTGTAGCAGGGCTGATGCATGTTAAATCTATTCGAGATTCCAAGTCCTTCCATTGACATGGTAAGAAAGTTTGGAAACGGAGGTGCCAACTCAGGTGTTGTGCTCGTCACTTGATCGAGATTCAAAATTACGAGGTCCATCGCTAATAGCCTTCGTGCTGGTTCTCAGTGAAATGTCAATAAGCAATCGCATCACATCCCCTTGACGACTACTGTCATAGTAGAAGTCGAGACTATCCTACATTTCCTGATGAGAAGGCCCTGGTATCACGATCCGTGACTTAATACCTAGAGTATCATACCCACACTTGCTTTAATTGGATTTACTTTATCTGCAAATTTTCAAAAGAACTGGTTTGTTAAACTTATCTAACCGATGAAATATATCTATAAATATGATACCTGATTCATAAAAAAAAAACTTTTAATACGTATGAAAAACAGAAAGAGGAGCCAAATATAGGAATACATTATTGTTTAATATGGATTTGTTAATCTTGAAAATCTGACCGGATTCACTACCAAATCGACGTACGATCGGTCACTGAAAACGTAACGAGCTGTAAGTCAAATCCTTCCCCACTCCCGGGGTAAATAGAAATCCCTTTAAATCAACTGTATTAAATTCTTTTGTGAATTTGTTTTAATTATGTGAGATAAAACAAAATATATCTCAAATACGGAATTAATTCTTGTGGTCAGATATGAACATTAAAAGATATAAATAAACGATGTGCGACGCCCATTTAAAAGTACCTTTGTTAGAAATAGGGAATGGGTACTATAATATGGTCTATTGATCGTTATTCATTCAAAATATATTTATTACTTCTCATTCAAATGAAATTATTTTCATTAAAAGTTTTACTTTTTATTTACTTCTTAAGCTTCAGAGCTTAATATTTCGCTCCATATTTTAAAATTGTATTTTAAATTCACTTTAATTTTGGCACTAGAAGAAAGGTAATACGTTTTTGATATTGATTATAAATATTTAAAAATAAATTTCCTTTTCATCTTGATTTTAGCCAACTCCTAAATACAACAGGTTTTCCAATTTTTGAAAAGAGGATGTATGAGATGACATTGCTTGAAGTTTCTTTACTATAAAACTATGAACTATGAGCCTTCTTCAATCAGGCACGCTAGGGACCACGGTCGTAACGGATTATCGAACGGAAATATAATTTTAAGGATGATAATTCACTCTAGATAAAAAAAAAAAATATTAAAACATGTATTTAGTGCTTTTATGCACAATTTGAATCTCTGTAGATCTTTTAAATATCAGACAAAGTGTATTTGGTCTCATTCTAGCAACTACAAAATTAAATTCAAACACTGAATATCAATTGAATTGAATACTCTTGCATTGATAAAATAACGCAACACAAAGGAATTAATGCAGTACAATGATAATTAAAGCAAATTGTGGCGAGCTACTCTAGTCCCATACTTCCGTTTATTAGTGTTATTAGCACTTGAGAAAAACCTGCTAGGTTTCGAGAACATTTTACTGAACAATACATTGTATATACTGTAACGTAGAGTATAGAAAATACCCGTCAGAGACTTTTGCACTGAACTCCCATTTTTGTTCCCAACTTCCCATTCAAAGTCATAATAATAAGTTTACTACTCCAAAGCAATAAATGAGTCAAATCTAGGGTCATCGGCTTTGGGTAGCTACATTCATGAACAATTGACTCTGCTACACAGGTATGGCAGGGTAGATTCCTCTTTGTGAGGTATTGTGACCCATAACATAGATATATATGGAAATTTAGAGCCTAGCCGTTTGACGTCCGACATCTGCATGCGCGTGGGTTAAACTTGATATTGACCGATAAGAACGAATGGTGTTGAAGGTTAAAAACGGAGGTGGTCTGTGATCGGATTGTCCAATCAGAAATAAAAATAACTCAAAAAGAGCGGGTGTGAGACAGCCCTATCAGAGGATTTAAAAGAGACAGAAAAAAGAGAAGAGATCCGAAAGAGGCGCAAGAAGGGAGCGAGAAAGAATACGATTTAGGAATTTCCTGCTCCTGCGATTTTGGGACTAAAATCGATGTGCACATTGATATTATGCTATTTGTATTATTTTTAAAGCTATTATTGTTTGTGACTTTGTGTGAAGAGAGGCAAGGCGAAAATGCCTTCTAAGTAGCATATAACTCATACAATTGTAAAATAAAGAAGTATTTTTACTTAAGCTGTGTGATCCCTTCACGCTACGGATTCATTCCACAAATTCTGGGGTCACGACGTTACAATATAAAGTTTTAATACTGTGCAAACATGCCATTCAAGAAACACTGTACAGAAATAAAAACTGTCAAGTTGCGATATAAGTTGTTCAAAAATGTGAGCAAAGCTGTGTCGTGACGTGGCGGTCAAGAATAACAAGCTCTCGAATCCACTCGAAAAAATCCGATAGCAAACGTCTCGATCGGTGCATATATAATGTACCAAGCCATCGAATGCTGCATTAAAGAGAAGTTACTGTAACATTAAATTTTCTGTTGTAGAATTTTTAAAACATTCGATACATGGCTTTATTACATATAATTTTTTTTTAATATTGTAAGAAAAATACATTTTTTTTCCAGTTCTTAAGACTTGGTTTATTGCGTCTGGTAAATTTTAATAAAGTGAAAAGCTATTTTTTAAATGATAAAGATTATCTGAAAAGAACTTTTGAAATGTTTTCGAACCATTCAACTTTCTCTCTGGCAAAAAACAGACATGATTATTAAACTATTTTAGGTATCAGCCAAAAATGCATAAATTACGTAGCTATAAATCGTAAAGGTTGGAAAATTAATTGCGTTTGAAACTTATTACGAAACCTCGGATAGATAAAATATACAGTGGCTCCTAAAATTGAGTATACACTAATTATTTTCCTTCTTAAAAAACGTAAAACAATGTTATTTAATACTTATTTCAGTTTAATATTTAAAGAACATTGAGATACACATTACAAAATATAATAGACTAAGAACTAAAAAGAAAGCATCAATAATATTTTAATTGCCATGATTTTTATGTTAAAGCGATAGATTTCTAAATTACAAAATTGAGTATGCACTTATACTAATAACTTTAAAAAACTTTCAAAAACATAAATTAAAAATTAAAAAGTTCTATGCAAAGTTTTACAAAAAACAGATTTAGCCGCCCAAGGTGTGCTTTTTTCTTATAATTAAAAATTATTTTCTTATTATTATTAATAAATTACTCAAATAAATATCAGAATTGAAGTAAACGAGATTAAATATTGAGAAATGGATAAAAGTAAACTTTTCCGAAATTAAATTTAAAGAAACGATAAATCAATGAATTGAATATATTTAAAATAAATGTAATTAAAATTAAATCAAATGATAAATTATTATACTGAATATATTTAAGCTAAATGTAATTAAAATTGAAGAAAGTAATAAAAAAATTAAAAAAGTGGTCAAGTACGCCAAAAATGTTCCACCTGAAACAAAGCGCCTTGGTTGGCTAATAATAATAAATCAATATTAAAATCATTTGACCCCAAAAACATTCCAAGAAGGGAGCCAAATTAAAAAGACGTAATATGAAATTCTTGAGGCAAAAAAAAAAAGGAAAAGAAAAGAAAAAAGAAATCTGCTTCACAGCTTAAAATTCTGAATAATTTTTATTTTCAGTGATATCTTGATTGCAGTTTATATATGATTTAAGGTAAAACATATAAATTGATAAGTAAATAAAATACTTATTTTTTATTTTTGTCTTACTCCAATTCAATAAAAAAGATTGAGAGTAATTTATTACGACATATTTTTGAAAATTGAGTTCATTAGTGATGAAAGCAGGTATAAGACATATATTACATATATTTTATTTCAATCCAATGAAAAATTCAGGAGAAATTTGCTATGACGTATTTTTGAAAATTAAGTTCATTACTGGTGAAAGCAGACATCAAAAACATACACAAAAACAAGATAAATTTTTGAAAAGTGGTCAGGTATGATATTTATAGGGTATAGATAACAACAGCCCCTTGGGTGGCTAATATTTTGTTGCATATATTTTGAATTTAGAACATCTTCCAAACGAAGTGCATTGAAAAAATTGCTGGATATATTTGCCCATTTTTCTTGTAATACTGTTAGTAAATGTTATTTGCTCATAATATTATACTTTTGAATAGATTTTATCTACTAAGACCCAAAGTTTGTTATCATATGGAGATTGGGAGACTGAGGTGGTGTATACAATTGCAATAGTACAAAAACCTTAACTTAACAGTTTTAATCGTATGTTTTCGTTCTCATCTTGTTGAATTTTTGAAACATACAAAGTGACCCTTAACGTAATTTCTAAAGAATAATTTAACGCATTGTTTTAAATTATCGCTCACTTTATCCATGTGTTTCCTTTCATCTACGACTCCATTTATAAGCACTTATTTTCCCACGCCTTTTGAACTCATATAACCTCTGTTTAAGAATTAAACCACTTATGTGCTTGACAGTGAGATAGGTATATTTGGGGTAAGAAGTTCAGATTTCGCCTAACTTACCGAGAGCATCACCTCTAAAACATTGAATTAACTTTCATCACTGAATATTGCATTATTCTAGAAATACTGAGATTTTGAAAGATGATTTTTAACAAACGTTATCCACCTTTTTCTATCTGCTCTGGAAATGAAGGATTTTCTTCTAGTAGCATGACCATTGTAATTTATTCTCGGAGTATTCTCCCAATTGTTTCTGTAGAAATACATCTCTCTATGGTTGTAAAAGTAAATGCGGCAATTTTCGCACTGCACATCTTCAGACTTTTTGAATGATATTTCTATTAATCGAACTGGTGGGTACTTTTCCTTCCCCTTCCAGTTTTATTCTTCTGTATAATTTTTATCTAT
This sequence comes from Nephila pilipes, assembly GCA_019974015.1. NCBI lineage: Eukaryota > Metazoa > Arthropoda > Arachnida > Araneae > Nephilidae > Nephila > Nephila pilipes. The sequence continues at coordinate 15,912 of BMAW01122960.1, read as the reverse complement.
CCGTGACTGTGCTGAACTTCCTTTGTTAAGTCACGCAGAAATTTACTTACCTCAGGAATTAAAAAATGCAATTTTCCGAATTTCAATGTAAGTTTCAATTCTGGAGTTCATTTTCAAATCTGAAATATTTTTTCTCCTAAAAATCAAATATTGATATCTTAAATGAAAAAACTACTGTACTGAATCATTATAAAAAAATTATGGTGGCTTAATCGCACTTTTTATTTAGTATAATTGAATTTGATGACCATGACATTAGGAACTTTGATGTAAAAATTTTGCTAGTTAATATATTATTGATTCTTTATTTCTGTTTTTTAGTCTAATATATATTGTAATGTGCATTTTATTCCTTCTATAAATATTAAACTTAAATGAGTATTTAATTATAATGTTCTAGACCTTTCAAAAACAGAGCCAGAGGTGTATACTAAATCTTAGGAACTTAATAATTATCAAAGATAAAGACAGATCTTTAGTACGATAATTATAACATGTTGGCTTTTTATACTTAGAAAATTCAAAACAATTTATATGCAACTGTTCTTTAATTTCTCATTTTTAATAACAATTCTGAAAGAAGCAGATGTTTTGTTGATAAATACAAACTAATGCATAAAATTTAAATTAGAACATTTTTTAAAAAATTCTTAAATTTTATGTCATGTTTCCATCGAATGTAGTTTTTTCAAGTCCGTAAACGATACATTATTTACGTTAAACTAATTCAACATTTAAAATTATAACCTAAAATATATGTATGATCTATAATATATTTCCTAATTCATTATTTCATTCGCTTAAAATGTTTCCTTGTAAGGCTTCACAGAACAGAAGCTTTTGATCGGCAATTGGAAATAAAACATTCACCGATTTGAAAGAAAAAAACATTTATTGGAGGAGCGAACACTACACATACAAAAAATCTCAATACGTAGTGTTCTATTCCATTTTTAACATATGCACTTCCAGAAGCTTATAAAAGCAGACGATTTTCTTCGAACAAAAACAATTATACAATTAGAATATCATGAAAAATATAAATTTACCGAATATTTTGAGAAAGCAATTATGTATTGTGTGGAATTTACATCAATGATTTCTATCGTGGCGTCATCTGGTGGACTGTAAGAATATAAACCCAATACACGAAATCCTATACACGAAATAGATTGCTTATAATTTTCCCCCTCCTTTATTAACAAAACCACGTAATAAATGAACCTCTAGTTAAGTGAAGTAATAAATGTGTGTAATTGAAAAAAAAATATAGTCTAGTAAGCGGCCTCATAACGCTACAAAATAGGAAATTGTAACTCCTTTTTTGAATAATTCCTTCACTACAAGAGATAATATTGAGCTTCGAGATTTCAAAACATGAGAAATTTAAATACCTAAAAATTTTGGTAACATACAAATATGAATGTTTAAGCGTAATCAGTGGATCTCCAAATCAGTAAATGTGAAAAAGAAATACAAAAATATCTAACATCGATAAACTATTTTATTACACACTATAACAAGAAGCATTCTAGAATGCAAGATGAAAAAATTGACTATATACATAAAGGTATGGTGAAAAGTGATTTAGATACTAAAATGGCGAGGCTAGCTCAACCGTGGTGACATCCATGGTGACCGTGCATCTCACTCAACATTTTGGCTACCAATCCTGCCGCCAACATCTCTACAATTCTGGATCCACCGTGTTTTCCGCCACCACCACCACCTCCGCCGAGCATGCCACCGTAATCAGAATGGGGCATGGCGATAGATGCTCCCAGGATGGAAACAATCAAGAAAAGTGTAACTAAGACTTTGCAGCTGACCATTTTTGCTGTTTATCTGAAATAGGAAAAAAATCATATGTAATTTATTGCTATGGTTTAAATTGATTCGTAATTGTTTTCTGTTTTTAATCTTATTATTTATTGGGCCTTATTTTAGATCCACTCTTGGAGACAAAAAAAGAAATTGCGCTAAATTTTGGTATTCCTTTTCTAATTTCAGATCATTCGAATGATATGCTGTTGCTGTTATATGGCACGGTTTTTTTCGTAGGGGCTAAAATAAATTTTGCCATGTTATAGAAGTATTCATTCTTCACGATCTATTACAATATATTAGACAGAAATTCTGAATTTAAATTCTGGGGTAAATTTGAATTTTTTTTTTTTTTTTTTTTTTTTTTTTCATTTCAATTATGGTGTTTTATTTCTAACCAGCGTGAATTTAACACCATTTTAATCAAGATATTGAAGATTATAATATAAATAATGATACTTTATTTTATATGAAAATTCGGATCAAAGAGGAAAAATATCTAATTTATTGACTCTTATTAATTTATATTATAGTTTCATTTGAATTCGAGCGAATTAAAACGGAATCAGCGAGCCATTAAATTTTAATCAATCAAAATGTTTCAAAATTTATTAAATGCGTTGTTACTTATAAACACATTAATTTTACTCAAATATCATGAATTAGTATACCTTATAATATATTATTATAATCGAATAGTTATGGTTTTTAATTAATATTGATTATTCTACTTAATTGTTCCTACAATCTCTTTTTAAAGCTATAAAGTCAACCATAATATAAGTTTTTATTAAAAATTGAACTTCTTTAAATTTTACATTTACAAATGACTCTTAAATTGATATGATTAATACTCTAAATTAAAAAAGATATTAATTTAAACACGAATTTTGAAAAACTGCTTATGTTAAAAAATAGTTTTAAACTCAAGAGGAGATATAATTTTGCTTGGTTTGAATATGGAATCCATAATTATTAAAGAATTATGACTTAAAATTTTGAGATAAACAAAAAGTAATAAATGTTACGTTCGGCTTGTTGTTGTTATACTAAGCTGATATTCATTAATTTTTTGTATAGGATGTCATTTCACTGGCAATTCCAAAAAGATTCAAATATTTTTAAAAGAGAATTTTCGTAAATATTTTAACCCAACCATGAAATTTAAAAAAATACCTTTCAAATATGCTTAAAAAAAGTCTAGTCTTCTTGTTCTAAAAAGATTTGGTATAATTAATAATAAACTGCACTGCAGCAAATATTGAAGACACTTAAAGCTTAAGATAGTACATGAAAATTTTCTATCAGAAAAAAATATTTAAATACCGATTGAAAACCTAAATAACAGAAGCTTTATTTTTTCAGCAAAAAATATTTAAATAAACTGTTCATATCATTAGCAACAAAAAAAATGGAATTTTAAAAGATCTTCGATTAAGATCTTATATAGGTAGTTTAATTTATAAGAATTAATATAGTTCCTCTTTTTAAAGGTTAAAAAACCATTTTGATATGATTCTCATACATATAATAATTCACTTTTGAATTTAATGTAAGTGAATGTGAACTGCACGAATAACACTTCAAAATGCTCATTAAAAAATCCTTCCATCTGTATTTAGAAAGGGAAATGCTAAGTTAAATCTTCAAATTTTCAAAAGGATGTTTATTTTAATTGAAGCCTTTTAAATATAAAATTATTCCATTAACTATACATTTAGAAGCTTGATATCTAGAAATCAAATTGTCATATTCGTGTAAAAAGGAACATCCAACCAAAACTCAAAGAATAAAAAAAAAAAAAAAAAAAAAAAAAAACAATAATAATAAATAGAAATATTTTTCCATAATTTCATCAAAAATTCATAAAACAAATTGCTTTTTAATGCATCATTGTTGCATTTCTATTAGACTGAAACAAATATAGTTAATGTGCAATTATTTTAACCTTTCAAGAAGCTTTTGTATTTATTCTTTTAAAGACAATAAATAAAACTTTTTTTTCCCTTTCTTCGAGTCTCAATATCTTTTTTTTTTAAATGCCAGTGAAATGATGAAATTTTTTGTATGTGATAATTTATAATTTGTGTTTCGATAAATTAATTTTAAATACTTGCATGCATAAAAACTTTAAATAATTTATAAAGTAATGCTTAATGATTATGCTTCATTTATTTAATATTTTATTGGTTCAGAATTAATTCAGAATATGTAATTTTTATTCCGTAAAGCAAATTCATGCTTAGAAATATAATTAATATAAAAATGTTTAGCATTTAATGTAGCTTTCAGATTTTTAAGGCTCTTTGAAAATAAGCATACAAATTTTTCATAATTTAATATGTTCCTGCCCCAGTAAAGATACCAAAATAAGTAGGAAAGATATTAATTTTGCTTCAAACTATACAAATTAATACAAAAATATGCATGTACTAGTTTCGTAAAGCTATATTAAGTAGTTTTTACGATACCAGGGACGAAATGATGATTTGAAGATTTCCTAACAGTAAAATTTAATTTTATCTCGGGAAAAAATTAGTTAATTTTCACGAAGTTTGTCTTAAGATATTGAGGAAATTCTGCATTTTAATACATTTATGTTTAAGAAAACTGAATTTTTTAAGGTTGAAGGATCGTGAGACTTCTTAAACAGAGAATATACATTTGTTAAGTACAACTTTAAGAAACTTGGTATAAAATTAATATGTGATAAAGTTTTTTCACTTCTCTGCTAGTGGTACTAAATCTCGAAGCTGTGATCTTATGAATTGTCAAAATATTATTTGACGTGGATCAAAATTACCAAATGATTGGTTCAAATATATTGTAATTTTTCCTAACTTCCTCTTCCTTTTTTCTTAAAGGATCTCAGGAATCATAACTATTTATAACCTGTATATGTGAAAAAACTTTATAGTTCAAACCAATATATTTTACCTATGAAACGAAAAAGAAAAACTTGACATTTATACTGTATAATAATCGTTTATATATATATATTTAGATAAATTCTTATATTTTCATCTAATTTTAAAGAAATATCAAAAACTTATAAAGAAATATAAAATGGGCACTTTTTTTCGAGTCTTGATATCCTTTTTTTAAATGCCAGTGAAATGATGTAATTCTTTGCATGTGATATGAAGAATTAGATTCTTCAGGATTCAGGTTCTTGTTCATTAATTTAAACATAATTAATTTAGTTCAATAAAAACTTCCATTTAAGTAACAAACTTTAGTAACTAATTGGGGATTATAACCAAGTAATCTACTTGGGTCAAGCTTGATATAGGGCTAGCCACTCGATTCGACTGGTACATAATTCTCTACCCCACAAAAAAAGTAAATAGAATAATAATACTCTCGCAGAATATTAAGTTGAGTTACAATGCGCTTCTCTGGAGGGATTACTTTATAAATCAAATCTTCACAAAGGGTGGGTTACAATAATTTTCATTGGCATGAATTAACATCGACAAGGCACAATAAAATGGGTTTTAACATGATAATTTATAATTTTTGCTTTGATAAATTAATTTTAAATATGCATAAAAATTTTAACTAATTGATAAATATTGCTTAATGAGTATGCTTCATTTTTTTTTTAATTTTTATTTGTTTGAGCGTACAATCCTAAAAAAATTTTTACTTCAGAATATATAATTTTTATTTAATATTGCAAATTCGTGCTTAGAAATGTAATTAATAAATAATTAAAAATTACAATATTTTGCTGCGAGCAGCGTTTTAAAATACGTTATCGGTCAAAATTCATTAAAGTAATGTTATTTAATAGAGAAATATTCTGTTTTGAATTTATACATACTTTTCAAAAAAATAATGAGGCAAAAAAGATTGTTTAATACATTTCTATAATTGTAAAATTTTTAAAAAAAAATCCATATGAGATTCATATAAAATTTTTTGCTAATACATTATCTAAAATTGGATGTAAAGGTCATAAAATTAACTTATTTTTAACATGTGTATGAAATTTCAAACTCATGTGATGAATATTTTCTGAGAAATTTTACCGAAACCTAAACTTTTTTGTTCTAAAAATAATGAAGTTTAAGAATATCGGAAAAATTAATTAAACAAAGTTACGTTTTTCTCGATATCTGTGGAAGTTTCGGTAATATTGTTAAGACTTAAGCATCAAAATGTTCCAAAAAAAGATGAGGCTCTAAAATATTTTTCAAAAATTTGAAATGTTTGAAGTTTAATAATCAAGAGACCCCTTAATTATTCTTAATTTTTAACATTAACGCATAATTACGTTTCACCTTCACATATCCACCCTTTCGATACTTTCTTACGTTTCATTTTTTTTTTTTATTCATCTATGTGAAATATTATTATACTATTATAACTACCCTTTTTATGTAATTAAAATCTGACCAAGGCAACACATGGTAATTGAAGTTCACGGTTACAAAATCGCGGATTAAGTGAGCCCTGAATTATAATATAATTTTAGACTGAGTAATGATGGAAGTTCTAATATTGATATGAATTTTCTGTGGTGTGATATTTGCTTTAAATTGAAGAATAATTGGAAAATTCAAGAAATGAATTATTGGTTATGTATGCTATTTTACGACATGCTAGTCAATAGACTGCCAATAAAAGATTACTTAAGCAATTTGAAGAAAACTGAGTTTATAATCTTACCAACTAATTTTTAATGGATGAAATTTCTTACTGTCATTTTGTTTCTTTTTAATGTCTCGCATGACAGATCTTATTTGCTGTTTTCTAACCCGAGATTCCTATTGTTCAATATGACTAATTACCTATTCAAAATTTCTCTCGTATCTGTTAAATTTGACCAATATAAAGTAGTTGAATGTATAACTAATCTCCCTGACCGTGAAATCTTGAAAACAATCTCTTACAAAAAGTTATTCATACTGGAACATTTAACTTTCCAAGAAAGAGGGATTCATAAATATGAAATAGAAAGAAAAAATGTATTAATATCTGATCTTAACATGAAGTCGTAATGTCATCCTAACAAAAGATTAATCTGAATTTCATAAATAGAAAATTAAGAATTATGAGACCGCAATGTCTAAGAGTGATATTACAAACAATTGCTTGTTGATGGAGCCGTTGTGAAATCGCGTGGAAAGCTAAGTGGCGTGTTACTGAACCGTGTGTCGAACTGTAATTCTAATTTATTGATGTTCATAAGTTATTCGAATTTTCAACAAATGATTATTTTTTTGGTAATGCATAGAAAACTCCTCCATGAATTAAGGTTCATGATGAGTCAAAAAACTTTTTTTTACAAAAAGGGGTATTAATGTTACTATCTAATTAAATATTTTTTACATTTTGCTTTTGTTAGTCATTGTTTTATTAAACAACCCATTGATATCTACAGCTACTGATGTCCACTGAAAGATGATTCTTATCATGCATAAACACAAAATCTAATTTTCATACAATTAAAAAATGTTTTTTAAACATTTGGAAATGAGCTTTAAATGTCATCGCCTTTCAGTTAAACATTTTAGCACAATATTAAATGAAACCTTCACCATTCAAAGTTAAGAAAAATAAGAATTGTATGCTTCTATTTGTGATGAACATTAGTACAAGAAATTGGAAGATAATATATTAGTACATAATCAAAATAACCATGTTTATACAATTAAAAAAAACTTTCCAATGATTTCGTACATCTTTTGATACCATCACCTCTCAGTAGAGCATTTTAGCACAAAATTAACTGGAACCTTCACCTTTCAATGTTAATAAAAATGACGATTGTTTCTAATAGTGATAAGCGTTAGTTTCAGAAATTAGAAGATAACGTATTAGTAATATATTTCAAGAGGTGGAGAAAGACCGAAACACAGTTATCCTACTTTTAAACGTCTCACCATTCACTCAAGAAGCTATTTAAATTATTCTTCTTATAATTACCACTTTTCATCTCGACCTTCCTACAAGCTTTATCCATGCATTTCAGACAGCATTTTGGCTATCAAGCCAGCAGCCAACATCTCAACAGCTTCACTGCGACCATGATGGCCGTGATGGTGGGGCATGGCCCAAGAAAGATCGCACATAATTGCAAGCACCGACACCAAGAACAGAAGAACGAAGATGCTGAATCCCATTTTTTAAGCTTTAATTATGAGATAGGATTTCTGAAACAAAATAGAAAGCATAAAGATAGTGATGAAGCAAAGAAAAGAAATATGTAGCAGTAAAAGATTGCTAAGAATTTGCATAAAGAAGAAATTTAAAATGTTTGAAAAAATATACAGGAAAGCCATCTTGATGAAATAATGCGTTAAGCGTTTAGAACTATTTTTATAATGTCATAGTCGTTATAAAAATAGTTCTAAACATTTTCTTAAAGAAAAATGAGATACATTTAGAAGCGTGAAGATAAACATCTTGGCACGTGCACATGTTAAGAACTGACACCGTGATGGTCGTGCAAAACATTACTATAAATTTATCTGGTGGTAATTTACTTAAAGATAATTGCTGCCTTTTGTTACTTAAACTATTTGAAGAGACTATTTTCATGAACTTAGATATTTAGTTAAACGAATAATTTGTACTTAAATATATAAAATCTTCAAGATATGCAGTTTCTCTCTTTTAGCTATTATTTAAAAAGAAAATGATGTCGATAATTGAATTAATATAAAAACCATCGTCGTACTTCAGTGCATTCAAAGGCATTAAGGCAAGGTCGTTCAAAATGCGCCTTATCCTAAAAGGATATCTTTTGATACAAAAAAAATTCTCAAAATAGCCCTAAATAGCTTATAAAAAGATTAAAATACTTTTAGAAACCTTAAGAAAAGCACATTGGCACGTGCATGAGATAATCACTAACACAGGTTGCTAAAAATGACTTCAAATTTACATTGATAGTTATTTAACAATTTGAAGAAACAACTTCTTCGTGAAAAGAAATACACAAATATTTTGTTCTTTACTATATAGAATCTTTTACAATGTAATTTCATACTTTTAGCTGTTATTTGAAAATAAAAAAAGGTATCAGTAATTATAATTTGTATTTATATCTGTGTGAAGATTCAAAGGTTTTTTTTTTTTTATCTTAAAGTGAAAACTATTATTTTTAACTGTAAATTATAATGCAAATCATTTTGCAATACTTCAAATTGTTTCTTTTTCCTTTATAATGTAGCATGAATATAAAGATGGAAATCATAGAGAATAAGTTCCTTTTGCTATATATATCTATACATAACTAAGTTTTCAACCTGAAAGTATAAATACAAAAGGCTAGTTTTTGTAATTATTCTAAATATTATTAATTTAAATATTACGAGGGTAAATTTGTTGTTGTATCATTAATGAAAAATTATAAATGGCCACAGCCTATTTTTAGAAAAGGGTCGAAATTCTCGCAGTACTACACAATTGCTATCCCTAAAGCCATTTTCTATCTAAATTCCATAAATGTTTTTCTACTATTCAAGAAATTTGTACTAAATAATTCTTCGTCTAAAAACAAGCTATACTCATAATAAAAGAACGTTCGGTAAAAAAAAAAATATGTACATATTTTTACTCATTTCAATTCAGTCTAACTTTACTGTGACAACGAATAAAAAAATATTCTTCAAAAGAAAAGATTTTATCTATACACAAACAATATATAAGAAAGTTAAAGGAACAATTAGGAGAATATTCGAACTACCATAAAAATACGAAAATGCTCTTTGGAAGATTGCTCATCCGATCAAGTTTTATCTGTAACGATCTTCCAAAAGTATGAGAGATTAGCTCTTTGGCTGAATTATCTATTAAAGTAGTTTCTTCAGAGTCACTAAGAGCAGCTTACGGAACCCATAAAAAATATTCTCAGTTGAAAATATTCCTTTGTCCCAATGCAAAATACATCCAAAGTATGGGGCTGTATTGATATCCATTTATCCACATAGCTGAAAGAGAAAAAAAAGGATCACAAAATTCAAAAGACAACTTACAGAAAAAGTAAAGTTGGAAGTAGTTCCAGTTCTCTGAAATGAGCAGGTGCGAATGATGACAGTTGAGGTAGCCAGCTGTGTTTTTATAAGCGCTGCGACCCACTCTAAGAAACCAACATCTTTACCAATCTATCTGCCCCTAAGCAATGCCCATTCTTCCTGAACCCTCTTCAGGAAAAATCGCCTGCGCATCGAAAAACCGAGGGGGATTACTCTCCGTAAACGCGCTTTTCCAGAAGGTAAAAAGCGAAATTTCCCTATCTTTAGTTTCCAAAACACGAACATTTAAACGGATCGATTTTCGGCTCGAATGGCTATTGAACTTTTTTTTTTTCTGTCTTCCTCGTTTCCTTCGTAAGTGGGGAAATATCTGGGGCCGAATAATTGGATTTTTCCGTCGTGTTAATTCCCCCTAAGTCAGAAATAAGTTATTCGGTTACCAGTTTCTTTTTTTGGAAAACACTTTCACTCGAAAGTGCGTGCGATTGAAAGTAATCAAAAATAACACCTCAGGTGACGATCTCTGGCGGATTAGGCAGATAAAAAAAAAAGCTGTCTAAAATATATGCTTAAACCCTTTATACCAATCATATCTGTCTTTTTAAGAAACAAATTGCGGACTAAGATTGGTACTTAAAATATCTGGAGAAAATGTCGGTAAAAATTTTTTTAAGTATTCTGTAATAGTTGATGTGATTTTATCTGCAAAAAATTTTATTCGGATTATGTTCGTAATACATGAAACACAAATATTTTCTTTCTCAATATTCTTTCAGATCACGCTCTAGGAAATGTAAACCTGGTTTATTACCATTGTATTTATTATATTTCCACACAAAAAGCTGTAATTTCGCCATATTTAACACAGTTTTAAATCGTAAGACTTTAAAAAGCAGAAGACGACGTAAAAATTTTAAATTACTTTCCAGGAAATTTAGTCTCATTATCGATGTTAGAATGTAATAAATTAACAAATTTTAAGTAAAAGAATTTTTGCTTTTCCTAAAAGATATTTTATCAACATATTTAACACAGGTTTCAATTTTCGTACTAAGACTTTAAAAAGGACTAGACATAAAAAAACTTTAACTCACATTTCAAGAAATATAGTCCTACAGCTTATATTACTGCTATAAGAAAACTGTAAATAGTTAAACTGTGTAATTGATTCTTTACATTTACGCGCAAAAAAAAGTATATTTCAGTTATATTTAACATATGTTTCATTTTAAAAGTTAAAAAAGAGCAAGACGTTAAAATAATTGAATATATACCAGAAAGTTGCATTTTTTACGCTTCATGTAGCATATTAATGGAGAAATTTCATGACAAAATAATAATTTTTTTCAAGAGATCGTGAAGTCGTAGACGTAATGTATTTTATATATAAAATATGAAAAATGTTTTAATACAGTATTGGTCAATAGTTCAAATATGATTCAGAGATTCGGGATTTTATTTTAACATGCATTGTAATTTGATGGTCATATGAATAACACAAGAAAGAATGTAGAGTTAAATAAATTGGTAATCAACTAAACATTTATGAAACTAGAAATTTATTTCACTTTCTAAATTATATTAGAATGGAATGGAGAAAGAGCGTAGTGGGAAAATTTTCATTGGGGGAGGGAAGAATCTGCCCTTACATCTGATATCTCAAATTAAATTTCAAATTTCATTGTTTATTTTCAAGATGAAAAGAATACTTATTTGGAATATGGGATTTCGAGTAATAATTTTCTTATGAAAGTATTCTAAAATGTCAGCATAAAACGTTTTAGTTTTAAAATTTCTATGTACAGCAATCCTCTTATGCGGGGAAGAGGTATATGCAACCCTATATCCCTTCCTCATTGCCACGCCACTTGAACGGAGAGAACGCAACTCTTGACGCTTCATTTTAAAACAATCGCAGAACTTAACGCTAGGGATCAGAATCAACAGAACAACATGTTCTTTTGAACCAGTTCATCTAACAAAGTGAGAACTTCCAGTTCAGTGCTCTGCCAGAAACCTGTTCTTTCTGCTCAGAACTGATCTCAATCATTACCTTTCCCTTTCAACAGCAGAGAACTCATTCAGGCATATTTGGAAAAAGTTAATTTTCCATGCTTTAGTTGTTATCAGTTTTATACGCCTTGAATATGAAAGCAAACAAAGTGCTTTATAGGCACTTAATGCTTTTCTTTTACCTAAGAGACAAATCCTACACACGTGGTAAAAAACAAGATGTGCGCTGCTTATGGCGAAAGTGCTGTATCTGAAAGAACTGTGTGGAAGTGGTTTGCTGAATTTAAAACCGGTGAGTTCAACCTTGAAGATCAAGAACCCTCGGGTAGGCCCTGTACCACAGACAAAGAACAGATAAAAAGACTAACTCCCCAGATAATAACAGGTAATAATCCACGCTGTACGACACGTAAATTATCAGAAATGTTAAAAAATTCTAAGCCCACCATCCACGAACATTTTGTGAAGATTGGCTACATAAACTGTTTATATGTATGGGTTCCCCACGATTTAACGAAGAAAAATCTGATTGATCACATCTTCATTTGCGACTACATCTATAAACGCAACGCGGACACACAAACAAGTACTGACTGGGGATGGAAAGTGGATAAAGATCTCGGGGAGAGCAGAAGAAACCACCTTTAGCCACTTTAAAAAACAACCTTCATCCGAAGAAGGAGGTGCTCTATGTCTGGTAAGATTGGAAATAGATCTTGCATTACGTGCTTTTACTAAACAACGAGGAGATAAATTCTGAAAAGTATTACTCCCAAATGGACGAATTAAAGACAGCAATTGACCAAAAACGTTCAGAAATAACTAATCGAAAAAGCGTCATGTTTCATCAGGACAATGCGGGGCCTTTTGTGTATTTGACAACTTGACGAAAATTGTTAGAGCTCGTTGTGGATGTTCTATCCCATATATTCACCAAACCTCGCACCCTCAGATTCTCACCTATTTCGATCATAACAAAGTTCATTTAATATAAAAAAAATTCAACTCTTTAGTAGAGATAAAAGAAATTATGTAGAAAAGATTTTTGCCGAAACACCTTAGGAATTCTGAAATGACGGAATTTTAAAGTTACCTAGAAGATGGCGAAAGTTTGTACAACAAAATGGCGCTTGTATAATTTAATAAATGCATATCAAAACTTCTTTGTGCTTCGTCTCAATTTTTTCTTCAAAATAGGTACGAACTTTTTGGACAACCCGATACAATAATTTTACATACGCAGATGGCACTTTTGTTGGTAAAGTACAGCTTTTAAAACCCGTATCCGGTTGCAGTAATCAGGTAATCATAGATGCAAGCTCGTGCCCGATGTTATTTCCGTCGAGTCGGGGGGTTCAATTTTTGATTCTCCTTAAAAGTCATCATGTAGCGGGGCTAATGCACTTTGTAACGAATTGTTATCGTTCTGATTAAGAGACAATGTGGCGCAATAATAACCAGGAAAAAGCCTTTAACCACTTATTCATACTTTGAAGAAGTAATTTCAAAATAAATTACTAATGTGGATTGGTTAACTTAACCAAATATTATAATTAACGTAACCAAATATTATAATGAAGAACTCTATTTTTCTGAGTATCTCTAAACAGTCGACTTCAAATCACTGGATCCGATTCATGTGGACTTTTAATGATGGGATCCAAATTAGATATGCGTGTTCAGCATATCGCCTCATAATTCTTCAGACCAATAGTGTTCCTATCAATCTCTCTTCAATTCCTCTATATCCTCTAGCATTTTCATTACACTTCTTAAATAGTAATGCTAATAAAAATTACTGTTCTCTCACAAAGCAAGGTTTTCATATCAAACGTGTTGTAAAGTAGCCCCAGAGGTTAGTTAAAGAGAAATGAGTGGGAGAACACAGTACAGCGTTAAACCTTTAGATGCTCAAAGTTCTTATGTTAACGTGGTATGGAACTTAGGACAGGGAAGGATAAACTCAGTATCATCATTGTCACTTTACCGTGAATCAAAATTACGAGAATATTAAAATTAATTCAGAACTTTCTTATATTATGAATTTTACGATGTAAGTAAAACATACGAGACATTTCTGAAAAATGTCGTTTGTAGTGAAAAATACAAATGAATAAATAAATGTTTCAATAAACTGTTAAGACTTAAATTTTTTTAAATATGTCGTGGTTTGGACTTAAAAAAACGTGGAAAGCCTGAGCAGAGGGGCTTATGAAAAATTAATATATCGGGTTCATAGTTATTACATTATCATGGCGTGGATAGGGAGAGTGGGGTGCTATGTTAAGTGTCGACTTCGTCATGTAACGGTGGCTCTAAATTACGAATTACGAGGCGTATTGGCTGTGATTAGCGAAACTAATGCCGAGCTAAAAAAGGTAAATGAAAAATCGTTCAACTTCCGAGTTAACAAGCCCTGAATTCCAAACAAATTTCTTTTTTTTTCACTTTTAAGTATGTGAGTACGGATACATAATAAACAGAAAGCTTGTTTTTTGAAATAATTTTAGGGTTTCTATAAGAATGCGTATGCGAATACTATGAAATATTGTTTCAGCATCCGAGTTCATGAGCTCTACATTTCAAGTAGAATACTTTTTTCACAAAGAAATCTTCTTTTATGGCTCAATTCACATTGAAACATGTTTACAAATTTCGTAGACACTGACTCAATCAAGCGTAAGAAGATTTTATACATTCCAAGCAGTTTCATATCCTTTTCAAAAGGGAACACATCAACTAATCATCTTTCTTGGCATTGAAAAAAACAAATTAATAAATATGAAAAATTCGAAGCTCAAAAATTAAGTCGATAATGAAAATTAATGGTAAATAAACGTGTAGAAAAAATTACACAAGATTTAAAATAAATATCTTCTTAAAATACCACAAAATAAAAAAAAATGCATGCATACTCACGATTGTTAATAAAATAAAAGGTTTACTTAACATCTCCTGTGGTCTTAGACAAAACAGTTTAATTTAAGACTTCTGAAATTAGATATGTGTATACTTAGATTCGTCCAGAAATTCTTTATGAATACGAAATGAATTTTATAATTAGTTCGGTATAAAAGTATATATTAAAGAGATATTCATTTCATGCAGATAATTAAATATCTGAAGAGGATACATTTAATTGGCTTAGATGTATTATTTTAGATAATCAAGTATAAATGTATGTATTTTACTGTACATAAGAAGTATTTTTTTGGGGCTTAAAATTTGGAAAAAGTTTCCATCAAAGACATTATTAATTTTTAACATTTTTTTAGAAATACCATTTCTTTTATCCTTATTGTAAAAATCATAAAATTCTCCTCCTCAATTTCGTCTGATACACAGCAAATGTGTGTCAGCCTGATGTAAGGGGCGTTGCAAGTTACGAAGATTTGCATTTTTAGTCATTGAGTAATTTGTTGTTATATAGGATGGGGGTATCATAAAGTTTTAAATATTAGTAACAAATTACCAAAATAATTGGATAAAATTTGTTCTGCATGTTAATTATTCCTTATGCATATGTATTGTAAATTACAGCTATGGAATTTGATTCCTTTTGCATTCAGGAAGCCGTGGATTGAAGTAATACGCAGTATCGTAAAGTTTTAATTTTCTCCCCGGTGAATCGAAAGGTTATAATAAATTTAAAAAAATGATACAGATAGAAACTAAATTTTTATTTATTATTCTTAAGACTTCCCCCTACTAGTCAGCCATCAGAGTGATACATTTTTCCAGCGTTTCTTGACCTTTCGAAGACCGTCATTGCAGAACTTAGCAGATTGAACTCGATCGTACTGAGAATTATTTCAATCTACAGCTTCCTGAAACCAAACAAATTTACATGAGTGTCTGTAATTTACAACATGCACAAAGATTATTTAAATATATCGGTTATTTATTAGTAATATTATATATATATATATATATATATATATATATATATATATATATATATACGAGGGGATATCGTAAAATTTTAATATGTGTGTTTGATGATAAATTAGATTTTTTTATTCTATCTTTTTATTAAATAAAGCTCAATACTTTTAAAATTAAAACTTCTTTGACTTCCTCTTTGAAC
>BMAW01122959.1:0-28383 GCA_019974015.1 Nephila pilipes | reverse complement strand
GCTTTCGATGGAACAAAAACAGCAACGAGTCGATGATTCAGAAAGCTATTTATCGCTATTTACTCGCAACAAAAAAGATTTCTTGCGAAAAAAAAAATAATAAAATTTGGAAAAAAAATTTGGAAAAGCGTTGGAACGATTGTATCACCCTAAAAGGTGATTAACAAAAGGTGTTATGTTGATGAATAAAAAACAATTTTGCAAAAAAAAATGTTGTTTTCAATGTTAGACTCGGGAGTTATTGTTCGATGTGTTAAGAAGTGTTGTTTCTGCGGAAGAAGATTATTCGTTAAAATTTTTGTGCATGTATTATTTTTGCTTACTTTCATTTTGATTTTGATTCCAACTAATTATTCCCCAACCATGAAATTATTTAGATATTAGCATATTTATAGAAATGCATTTTTTTATACTTAAAAGAGGATGCCTCAAATGTTATTTTCATCGTCCGATTGGATTGTTGATATGCTAATAACTCTTGCCTTTTCTTTTCAAATGGTTTTGCGGTAAATCTCACTTCGGCATCCACATCTTTAGGGGGTAAGTTTTATTATTATTATTTTTTTTTCAGTAATCTAGAATAAACAGTAAACGTTTTTAAATGAATTTAGGGAGATAATGAATATAAAGAAATATGTTCGCTTAATTCAGCAAAGCTACAATATCAGTTATCAATTGAAAGCATGAAAAAAGGCTTAAATCCATCTCCAAAAGGTTTATTTTTATCATTTTCGTTGATTTAAAATGTTGAAGGAGTCATATATTCTTTAATACAAAAATATGCAACTATTTACTATTACGAATTCATGTTTTCTTAAAAACATTTTCTAGTGTTTTATAAATATACACACACATTCATATATACCCACGAGGGGTGGCCAGAAACTAAGAGTACTCAGTCACTGACGCTAAAAGAAAAAAAAATTGAACAAAGTTGTCTACTCTGCATCAAAAGATCAAAATCTTGGAAGTAGAACGCGTGTTTGTTTCTCTCAGTCAATTGAAAACTCTTGTTGTGAACCGCGTTGAAATGAGTGTTTCGATTCCGAATACCGCCAGCAGCGAGTTGAAGAACGTAATCCGGTTTCTTCTCGCGATGGGAAACGCGCTGATCCAATTTTTTAAAAATAAAAATCTACTTACTGAGATTGTATCATGAGCCGCACTAACCTCCCAACCACCAAAAATAAAATTCAAGAAATAGCTGACAAATTTAATAATAACCTAACAAATAGTACAAACCTCTCTATTTTAGAAATAAATTGCAACTGCATTAACTATATACTCAGTAGACCAATTGATAGACCTAAAATTCAGTTTCGAGAGTTGAAACTGTAGTTTTTAACAAGATTTCACGTTAAAAGATCCAGAAAATTGATAATTCGAGATAAAAAACCAACATTTTTAACAACAACGTTTTTATATGGTGGCAAAGTTTATCAAAAAAACTATGGAAATATTAGTTAAATCTGGTCGTAAATATCTAAATATTGCATTGTTAGGCAAGTAAGAACGGTTCCCAAAATTTCAGAGCTCTAGCTTGATGGGAAGTGGTTAAATTAACGATAGAAAATTTGATGACACACTGATAAGCACACAGAGAGACACATACCAAGTGAAACACATAAAAACGTTAAAACTAACTAAAATTAATTAATTCATCCGGTAAATTAAATGGTTGGAATGCAGTTTAACCCAACCACCCTTGGCGACAAGAATTATTTGGTAGTATTTTGCCAAATGTGGCTACCCTAGTTCCTTTTTACGAACTTAACGTTCAGCCCAAAAAAATCGCCAAGTTTGGTGCCAATTTTTGAAATCGCGCCAAGTGATTGGGCTAAACTGCATTATTGAAGAAAATATTAGTTAAAACTTGTCGCAAATGTCTAAATATTGCGTTGTTAGGCGAGTAAGAACGATTTCCAAAGTTTCAGAGCTCTAGTTTGATGGGAAGTTGGTTAAATTAACGATGGAAAATTTGATGACACACACACACACCAAATGAAATACTTAAAAAAGTTTTAAAATATAAAAGCAAATATTCCTGTTTCGTTTATTCTACGATTTTTGGAAATGTTTTTTTTTAAAAAATCTATTTTACTATTTGTTTGTGAGTTTTCAGATCTTGAAAATATTTGCCTGAAAAGCTGGAAAATATTTTCAAAATTCGAAAGAAAAGTGTTATTCCGCAGAAATTTTCATTATTTTTTTTGTATTTGTGGATGTATTACGTTGCATTCAAATAAATAGATTTTTCATTTCAGAAAGTAAATAGAATATCCGTAGGATTCAATTCGGCTGTTCCAACCCATTTATTTGTTATAAAAATAACGATAGAGGGCGCTTTATTAAGTTTGAGATTGTGTTTTTCCACTCTCAATATAAGATAAATAAAAAACAGAAATTTTTTTTGTTTGATATACACGTCAATAATACTCGTATTTGTGTCTAAAGTACCATCTCAGGTTGCCTCATTTATAGGAATCATATTTTGTTTACAGTATATTTCTCTCATTGTGCAGTAAATTTTATTTTAATGTTTTTCATTCTTTTCTTCTTCCATGTTTTCTTCAATTGGCTCGATGAATCGCTATTATTTTCTATTTTGGACAAAAAGTATGTAAGTATCAAAATCTTTTCTTTAAATCTTTGTGTTATTGGTTAAAGTATTTTATGTCCTTATCTTTTTCCATCCTCATGTTTGCTGCTTATGGTTGGCTTCTTTGACTGAGATCTAAATAAATTCATATAATTATTATGAAATATAAGAATTAAAGTAAACTATGAAATATCGAGAAATTGACAATAGTAAACTTTTCCGATAATAAATTTAAAACTAACGATAAATAATATCAAATTGAATATATTTAAGCTAAATGTAGTAAAAACAAAAGCAAACGATAAAATATTAAATTGAATATTATATCAGCTACATGTAATTAAAATTACAGCAAGCGATAAAAAAAAATAATTGAAAAGTGATCTGGTACGCCAAAATGCCTCGCCTAAAACAATAGCCCCTTAATTGGAAAAAATAATAATAAATAATAATTTTCACAAAAATCATTCACCTTTTTAATTGTATAATATTTTTCGGTCCATCCTATGTATAAGAATGCAAGATTTAGTCAAGATTAAATACCAATAGTCCATGCATATTTGATGTAAATTGTTTATAGAAGAAAGAAATATAGATATATTATAGAAGAAAAACCATATACTATGTTAAGAAAACCTGGTTTGATTTAGTTTCAGAAATATATTGGTAAAGTTTGTAGTTGAATGGAGTGAATCACATGCATTCTTAATACAATGGAAAGTTTTTTGCCTCATCATAAATGGTATTTTAACTATCACCAACATTGAAAATAAGTGATTGTTTATTAATTTTGCACTGATAAGCAACACGAGGGGTTTGGGCGACGGACCTCGTAATTTTGAGTCTCAGTCAAGTGACGAAGACGACACCTAAGTTGACACTACCCTCACCTAACTTCCGCACCACGCCTACGGGAGAATTTTGAGCCACGACAGATTTTACGTTCATCAGCTTCTGCTATTGATATTAAAATATGGTACCCCACTGATAGAATGTAAAGAAATGGCTGATTCGTGTACATAAAATTAACAAAAAACAAGATAGATTTACGTAACAAGAATGGATGTGTATGTATGTATGCATATTTGTGTGTGTTAAATTTAACGTATTAAAATTAGTTTAATCTGTGTGGTTGCTTATTGCAAGTTTTTTGACAAGTTTAAAGACATTTTGAGAAAACTGGATTTCTCAAAATGTCTTCATTTTGAACGAAAGGAGTTGTCGCGTGTGAAATATGTGTAGATTTTAAATATTTTCATTTGGTTGGATGTGGTAGGTTTGAAAGAAGGATATCATCTCAAATGTCATCCTGCTTATTTCAGTGTGGATAAAAATATAGATGTTTATCATTAGTTGCCCGACTATTCTCATTATGTAACTAATGTATCAGATTAAATATGATAAGTTTATGATAACACCTCCGTTTTTTATTAAACGCGCAAGCATTACCGACTCATCACAAATGTCAAATTTCTCGCTTTAGTTCTGATTTTATTGTTTTAAATCATATCAGTTTTGCAAAAATTACAGCAATAGATAAGACATTAATTTTATTAAAAAAATTTAACACTTTTGATGGACTCTTTATTCTATCCATGTATTTTTATTTTATAAAAATTAATATTAAGGAGAATTATTATTAATTTTCTACCGTATATGTAAATTGAACCAGTACATAAATATATGTGGTTCCTTATTATTCACGTGGAGCTCCGGCTGTTAATACAGAGGTCTTAGTGTCCTGCGATTTTTAAACCCTAAAATCCAGTGAGTCACGACCTCGTGTATTCTACTTTCGCAATACTGCCATTCTCGAATACTTTTTTTTTCATGAAAACCACGTGACACATCCCCATAAAGCACTTCGCTTCACTTCCGCGACGGGGCTATTTGCCTCTCGAACACCCCCTGGGCAGCCAAGCTTAGATTTGTGGCCCATTATTTGACACTAAATATTCTCTCGGCTCCTGGCCGCTCGTTCTTTTTTCCCATTCTCCCCCTCTCTCCGTCTTTGGGGTGGGCCTGTTGAATCGTCTGCCTTGTTCCAACATTAATGGATGGAAGGGGGTGGGAGAGCGTGCAGGAAGCAGCGGGCACTAAATTTCGAACCGAGTTACGGTTTCGGAATTCGAAAATAAATACTGGGAAATATTTACACACTTATTTGGGGATGATAGGTTCCGTTTTCGACTGTTGGCGGTCGTTCGTCAAACGGGGTCGTGGGAAAAATAAGGAGGGTGTACCAAACGATTTACTTTTTCCAAATTCGTTTCGCTGTCGTGTGTCAGACAAAAGTTTAAATTCCGAATGGCTGTTTCCAATGGCCTGAAAACAATTTTCTGTGGAAAAGAATTGTGTTTCACTCTTGCGATCCTTTGTGGAAGCAGTGTTGGATTATTGCTGTAAGGCGATGACCTTGAAAACAAAATTACAGAGCGATTCATTAAATTTCTCATTCACATTTCGGTTCTTTATTCGGCAAAAGAAGTATGGATTTAAGCTCTTGGAATTCAAAGTTTTCCAGTGATGTGCTGTCGAAATTTGGAGGATGAGTTAACAATTTACTTGTAACGTTCTTGTAACATGATTGTGAATTCAGAATGATGGAGTCTGCCGCCAAAAGTTGATTAAGGGCAGTGTTAAAATCTTCTATTTTGTTCTATCTTCATGAAATTCGGTTTGAATAACTTTTTATTATCTGTTTGACACAGAAGTGCGTTTGAAAAATATTCAGATCTTGGGTGTGTGATTGTGAAATCGAGTCCAACTAGGAAGATAACGACAAATGACGTTTTATTCGTTAATCTTTAGGACAATACACAGGTAGCGGAGCTTTGACAACAACAGTACGATCAATTACACAGCACTTGCAAAGTTTAGTTGCAAGGACAGGAACGAAACACACTTTTAAGGTCAGTCACAGTTATATCAACAACATTCAGCTTACTAGTTCCCACTACGGACAACCTCCGTAATAATACTCTGCACTTCCAGGACAGACTCTGACATTTCCCAGCAGATGCATGCTGCTTCTCTGCAAATTCACCCGGCACGCTCCACTTCCAAGTGCCGCCAGCTTTCAGTCGATTTTCCGATCTATCTCTGCAACAGACTCCAAAGACAGACTACGACGTTCCGCTAGATTCAGGCCGATAGATGAAACAGTAACAACTTGAGGAGGAAGTAGAAATTCCATAGGACTGACATTATATTCAAGAAATCAAAATGGCTGGTAGACGGAAGCCTTGATAGAAAATTCATCTACGTTTTTAATAGGTACTGCTTCACTGAGTGAGATCTTGACAACATTTTCCAATTCGTTAATCATAGATGATTTATTTTTACGTGATATGAAAACAGAAATAACGGACAAGATATTTTGGATACATTATAATTCTACATCTTTATGATAGTCATTTAAATTATAAACGGTATAATGCAAAACAATCAAAATATCATCTTCCTCTTTTTCTGAATTCACTTAAAGACCATGTAAATGAAGTACGTTGAAAAATGAGGAATGGAGCTAAAGAATTTAGTGGGACATTTAAATTCAAGTCTTTTTTTTTTATATAGATTTTCTTTAACTCGCATTGTAACTGTGTCTGGTTCAAATCTTTAAAAGCTTTTTTTCTCACCTTTTAAAGCGCCCAATCGAGTTGAAATTTACATTACACGATTGTTTTGGATGACACTACGATAATATAATTATAATTAATAAAAATTAATTGATTAAAAGTAATTATTTAAAGAAAATTTTACGCCAAGTTTCTCGCCAAGTCGCCAAATAGTCGCCAAATCCGTCGCTTAATAATTTATCGTTTGCTTTAAATTTAATTTCATTTAGCTGAAATATATTCAATTTAACAACATAATTCATCGCTTCCTTTAATTTTAATTACATGTAGCTTAATTGATTAACATAATATTTAATTGAGCTAAAAAATTTAGTGATCTTTATTGGGTGCGGTGTACTTCAGCTAAGATATCTGAAATGCATGAACATTCGTACTGATGAGTATATAAGTGTGTGTGTGTTTTGTTAGTTTCAAATGAAATTGTATGTACTTTTAAATTGAATAGATATTATAATAAAAAATTTACTTAGTAAATTCACCAAATTAAACTGGTTCTAATGCTGTTTGTGCATAAAAAGTAACAAAAATATAATTTTGTGTTTCAATGTTTTCTAAAAGGACACAGTTCTTATTCTTAGTGTTATGTGAATTTAAAACATCAAATCTAATAATCGAATTACCTTAATTTTATATTGAATAATCTACAGCAGAAAGAAATTTTTCGTAACGAACATGAATTCGAGATCAGTTTATCATCTTTGTTTACTGTTGTTCCATTTCGCTTTTGGATCCAATGGCGTAGAATCCGTGGTAGGATTTTATCGCTTTTCCAGTTAATCATAGGAAATCATCCGAAGAACGAAAAATAAAATAATGAAAATAAATTTTATTGGCTTTGCTTTTTTCGTTTTAACCTGTGCTAACGTATTTTCCCCTTGAAAATGTAAAATTATTCAAAATGAATAAAAATTAGCTCAAAGTAAGTATACTTCCGAGCCCCACGATCCACAGAAGCAATCACTGTCAAGAAAAGAAAATACCTTCTTTCAAATTCCTAATGCACTTTTATTTCCACAAGCAAAAACATTCTAAAGTACAAAAACGCTGCCTATGTTAACAACAACAACAAAAATGGACGATTCTGCCGTAAAAATCAGTTATTAAATTAAATATTAAAATAAGAGATCGAATGAGATAAGTTATTAAAGTAGACAATACTATTCTGTTCGGATATTAAAATGAGAGCAGACGATAAAATATTAAATTAAATGTATCTTAGCAATATAAATGTAACTTTAAGAAAACTTAAGGTATCCATACACTTTTAAAACGTCATTTTTGTCAAAAATTTTGAATTTCTAATTTTCATGTCAATTTAAAAATTAATTTTTTTTTCCTTTTTCTAATTGTGTTTGAATTTTGCATATACCTTATTTAGTGCTTAAATTACAGGGATTTGAATTTTACTCAGTAGCTAATTTTTAATTGCATTTGAAAGTTTGTTTTTTATTTTTTTCAAAATGAGATTTCTCGACATATTCACATATGGCAACGTAGTTATCAGGAAAAGTTATAAACCAAATAAATTAAAAAATTTTGCAAATATCTTCCTTACATAATTTTTAAGAACCCCTACTACTTTTATGGTTGTAAAATTGATATGTTTTTAGTATGTAAATCATGTATTATTATAACTTTTTTTTATTTTTCATTGTTATTTGACTCGAAACACAATAAAAACTGTAGTAATATGATTTTCGTCATGAAAGTAGTACCAGCCCCGAAAAATCTTATGATAAATAACATAAAATTTACAGAATAATGATATTATAGTTTACTTTTGGGTTATGAGCGTTATTTTGATAATGACTTTAGTACTATTTTCACTATGTTTTCCCCTCCAAAGTTTTTTTTTTTTTTTTTTTTTTTTTGGATTAAAAGCAGATTATTAAATGTGTTTTTCTTAGCTTTAGGTTAAATTTTAGTATTAAAAAATATTTTGATAGCAAATATCAATGTATTTTGAAAAATTTTCTCCGAAGGTGTACGGAGACCTTAATGTAATTATTATAATCATAATGTATTATAACTTCAGCCTTAAATTTGGTGACACCATTTTCTCAAAACCACATGCTAGCACATATTAAACAGTTAACGTGTATTTTAATGGAACTTTCTTAATTATATATCTTATGTTAGACAGGCTTTGCTTTTTATAGTTAATAAATCTCTAAAAGGGGTAGAAACCTGTACACACAGAAGAATAAAAAATATTATTGTAATTGAATAAGGGATTAATAAAAAGTCCCGTTACAATTTGAGCAGTCCGCGATAGTCAAGTTGCCATGGTTACGAGTTCATGACCGATGTTATTTTATTTGAATCATCGTTCGAGTCCTAATGCCACTACAAACCCATCGCATAGTGGACTGATGCATTCCAAATCGGTAGGGGCTCGAAGTCCTCATGTTATGATGGTGTGAAATTTTATAGAGGGGGGAGGGTGCTAAATCAGGTATCGTCCTCGACTGTGGTACACAATTACAAGGTCCGCCTCCAATAGCTTCATGTTTCTTCAAAGTGTGACGTTGACTATTTATCAGATAATCAATTTGTGGCTGCTGTAACCTAGTGGTCATGATTGGTTTTAATCGAATCGTGGATTCGAGCCTTGATGCCGCGAAAGACCCGCCTTGTAGTCGGGGCTGATGCACGTTAAATCTGTAGAGGCCCAATGTCCTCCCGATGGCACGGTCTGGAAGTTAGGAGAGAGAGTGCCAGCTCCTGTGTCGCCCTCTTCACTTGACCGAGGTTCAAAATTACGAGGTCCGCCGCCAATATGTCTCGTGTTGCTTCTAGTGCGACATTAATAAAACCAATCAATTTAAGCACTTTAACATATATATTGCCGCGAAGCTGGCAAGCACTGTTGGTGCAGAGGTGAGACACTCGTCTCCAGAACGCGAGAATTCCCAAGTTCGAAACCCAGATCTGACAACATTAAACGCTGACGACAATGTTTCGTTTAGTTGTTCTTTGTTTCCTACAATAATTTCTAATACCTTCGAGAATATTCTTTACGTTTCCAGAGCAGTGTTCTGGAATATTCTCATGTAATGTTATGTCCTGTGTTCTCAATCCTGTGTAGCTGCTCTTAGTCCGTTAATAAACCACGTTATTCAAATATCTATTGCGTGTTCAATTCAACACATCTACGCGTCAATGTTAATAAAAATGTATTCATAGTACGATAATTAAACTAAAGAATTTCTGTGGAACGAGGAATTAAAAAATTTTTTACCTTCATAAATGTCGTTTAATTTCGTGTTCTTACTTATTCTAAAAAACTCCGATGAATCGTTTCCTTGAAACGATGGAAATACATATGTTTTCATAAAACATTTCTAGGTATTGGTTAAAGTCATGAATAGGGTGTTCCCTTCGCGATTGGCGACAAAACTTGCCACTTCGTAGATAGGTCGCCAAACGTGCGTGACTTAAGCATTTAAGTATTCTAAGAATTACCATAACAAATCGCCACGATTAAATCATTGTCGCCCCCAAAAATCGCCAATACTCCCTAAAAGTTGCCAATCGGCTAGGAGACACCCTATTCCCGAGTTTAACCCTAGCTATTTATAAAATGATATATTTTCAAAACACAAATGAATAAATATATATTTATCATGAAATATATATTTTTTTCTCTCTTCTTCCAACAGACAGCTTTACATTGGGCAGCTAAGCACGGAGATGCGAATGTGATCAAACTCATTGCTGGAGCTTATAAAGTCAATCCTAACATTCGATCGGTAAGGCAATCTGCTTTGTAATATTTGTTTCTGGTTTGTTTCTTGTGGAAGTGGGGGGGGGGGGGTGAAAGAAAGATCAAAAACACATCAATTAATTCGAGAGAATCCTTGAGTCGATTTTCTATATTTTATTATAAAGTAACCAATCAGTATAATAAATAATTAAATACGTTAGAATAATCAATAATAATAATTAAAAAAAAAAGTAGGAAAGATTGAAGTAAATCCGAAATTTCTGAGAATACCAGCCTATCTGGTGCCTAACAAGAAAAAATACTTTCCAAAAATCCGAGTTTATCTACCAAAAAGTCAAGTAGTTTTAAACCCAAATTATGCTAAATAATCAGCCAAATATGATCACATGACATTGACAATTCGACCGCCAATTAATGACGTAGAATATATAACAACACTAAGAACACAATTGTGAAAGAGGAAAAAGGAGAGGAGGTGCTCATCCAAGAACTCCTATTGAGGAACAGTTGAATAGTTTTTTAGCACAA
The DNA here is from genome assembly GCA_019974015.1 of Nephila pilipes. Lineage (NCBI taxonomy): Eukaryota > Metazoa > Arthropoda > Arachnida > Araneae > Nephilidae > Nephila > Nephila pilipes. The sequence goes on along the minus strand of BMAW01122959.1, from coordinate 17,891 downwards.
GAGGATGTCGTAGAGAGTTTATCAAAGGAGAAGGAGGTAACAGCAAAACGACAATCTTCTGGTGTTATGAGAGAAATGCTGAAAATATGGGTAACTGTTGCATCGTACATTCAGAAGTGCCATCCTAATAGGGCTGTGCATTCTACTATTTATTGAAAGGTAATGCTGTGCTGCATTTTCAATTAATTTTGAAGCGTCAACAAAAACAAATGTCTCTAGGATGTTTTCTAGAAAAACAGAATCAAGTATGTTTCATAAATAATAAACGGTACTTGTCTATTAAAGCGGCGCCCGCCAAATTAAGAATACGCCAATGTCGCAAGCTAGTTAAAATCGCCAAGTAAGCATAGCGCGAAATTGAAACGTAGGAAAACAAATAACACATCAATAAATAATATAAAACTTATTTAAATAATATTTTTATTCAATAATCTTTTATATGTTTAGTGATAAATCTCATCCCAATAAGTACTATATAAATTTAGATGTTTAATATTAATATTTACATAACTTTTATAACATCAATCTATGTAAAAGGCCATATTTCCGAAATTGCGTTCACTATTTTATAGAAAGCATTTTTTTTCCCAGCATATTTCCTCCACATAAATTCTACCAAATACGATTCTAGATGATGCCGAGCCGTGCCGTTTCTTGCTATGCCACTTTGTGGAACCCCACATTCTTTTAACATTTTGCGTGTGAAATAAAAAAATTTTAATACCTTTTTCCACATGAAACGTATTATCGTGTTTTACGTTATATGGGATAAATGTTCCGATTTTGCATCACAAGAAAAATTCTGGAACGAATTCTGCTCGTTAAGCTAGGTTCCACCATAGTTTAACAGTTATACCCGTTTTTTTTCTTGGATTGACCATTTTCAGTGACTCGTTAAGCAAGGTTTCTCCGTAGTTTAAAAGTTGTGTCCGTTTCTCTCGGATTCACCAGTTCTCCTTAATCGGATTCAGTGATATTTATCAAATACAGCAAAAAGAGAAGAATAAATCTTTTGTCTAAATGCAAAAGAACAATTATAATAATTCGAAAAGAATATGTGCGTAGTTTTAAACGTAGTTGAAGAAGTAATCAATAATACTACAGAGAAAGAGAATGGTAATGAAATCGCTGTTGTGGATAAGGGTAGAGCATTTTAAAGGTTTCTAAACGTTTCAATGTGATATAATTTTCTGAAACAAGTAATACATAGTAACATATTTAATATAAATATCTGTTGCTTTTAATTTGTGTATATAATTCTCATTCATTTATTATTTCATAATTTTTGGCGTACCTGCGTGCTCTTGTGAATCTTCTTGCAACATTAAGAATGTAAGTATTCGTTATTTTACTTTTACTTTCTTCTCTTTAATTAGCTTATTTAAATTTCTGTTGACAAATTTTCCCCATTCTATAGTTTTGAGAATAGGTACCAAAGATATGTAACTCGACGTAATATTTGAAAAGAGACTTTTTTCCTAAGTTATAATTAAATTTAAACGCATAAACAGATCCAACAACGTTTTCCTCCGATGCAACCGGGATATTTTTTTGATTTTACTTATAAATTAGGGTTTTGAGCTATTGTTAGATTCAAAAGACTGGTATTGTAATACATCATGAGTATAACAATCTCGTTTAGTTTGCTTAAGGTTTATTTGTATAGCGAAGATATATTTAATTCAATATTTTATCGTCTACTTTTATTTAAATATCCGAACAGGATACTATTGTTTATTTTAATAATTTATCGTTTGCTCTGACTTTAATGTTTAATTTAATTGAATGTTTTTCTTCTGTAAATAACGAATGCATTAAAAATTTGAAGGTTGTGTAGCCTGCTTACTTTATGATAATATTCATTTAGCATAATTCTACTTTGTTGAGAACTTAACAGGCAAAAAAAAGAAAGAAAGAAACGTTAGCACGTTACAATAAAATTCGCAAAGCGAATTTTAATTTTTTTTATTGCCTTATTATTTTTAATGTGTACGGTGATAAGTTAAACATTCAAATCATGGGGAAGGGGGATGCTGAATTTTTCTGAACTGCCAACAATATTTCTTAACTAAATTAGGAAAGTTTATAATGTAACAAATTAATGTGATTTAAAATTTCAACAAATATTTTGCAATTATGTTATGATAATATAATTTATAAATTTTTGTGATATCCTCAAATGTGGAAAAAATCGGAACGTTGTTACATATTAGATTTAAAGTAATTTTAAGATGCATAGCTTTTCACAGATGTAGATGTTTACATTTCTTTTTATACTAGAATGTTTTTATTGTTCTTTAACATTGTTTTATTTTAACGTTTTTGCTTGCATTTTATTGTCGTTTGAATGATTACATGTGTTGTCTTTTTCCATGCCTGACTTTTGTATATTTAAATTGATTTTTTGTACCTATGGTATAAACATTTTGAATAAATTTCCTTGTAATACACCAAATAATAAATATATATATTTTTCATTATTTTTGGATCCTGCGCTTATGCTTTGCTTGAACAATGGATGTTGATCATTCTGTAGGGTGTAAGTATTTCACAACATAATTTCACTTCGTGTTTTATTATATATTTAATGGACCATAGTCCAAGATTTAATTTATTAATTTTAGATTAATTTATGTCATAATAAGATATTACAACGATTTGTGTTTATTTAATTTTAGGGTTACACTCCTGTTCACTTAGCGGCACTGTATAAACATGATATGATCATTCATTTGCTGGTACATACATATGGTGAGTGCCCAAAAACTTGTTCTTTAATTATTTTATATTGGACCTAATAAAGTTGTCAAATAATCCGATTATATTTTTTTACTTTTGAACGATACGTGCCTTGCCTATCGATATCGAAAATATTTTATAGTTTTGTTCTTATAAAGTAATATACGATTTTAAGAATTGTAGTGGAATCGATGCATATTTATTATTTTGTTGCTTCTGGTTCAAATTTTTCTTAAAGATGGCTTACATGCGGTCGCGTGCGCAGAAACTAACTGGCCCGGCCGCCATATCGTCATTGCCATGTAAGAAGCAATTTTTTTTAGTTTACAGTCACCATTTGGTAAAAAGTAAGTAATACGTTATATCAATCATATTTCTTCTTTTAAAACTGCTCAAATATTGATATAATTTTATCTAGTTGTAAGAATTTAAAAAGTTTAGGTTATTTAAGAAAAGAAATTAAGATACCAAGAGAATAACATTTCCATTTTTTTTTTGGAGGGGGGAGGGTGCATTTTTTAGTGATGTACCCCTCTTCCCACCTTCATCTACAAACATTGAACCAAAGGCACTCTTTCAGTGACAGCAAAGAGTTTTCTATTCATTTCTCAAGAATCGACTTACTTGAAATCTTTTTTTCTCTTCGTGACGAAAAAAAAATGCTTATGTTTAAAAGTTAAAATATCTATAATAGTATAATAAAAGAAACGTCCAGAAAAATTTCAGTACCGAGAAAAAATCTCGGAAGGTGCATATGTCCTTCGCACCCCCATCCCCCGGGGTGCGAAGGACCATAAATATACGCTTTGACAGATAGCTTGTTAGTTCATTGTCAAATTAATCATTAATGGTCTTATTTTTGAAACTCAGTTTTTCCGAAGAATATCATGTGGAATAGTAAATGTAATTGGGTGTTAAATCTAATTGAGAACTTTTCAAATCTTCATGTGACAGGATGTTGAAATTTAGTATGTAATGTACTTGCGGAAATGTCGTTATACTCAATTTAACGTTGTTTAAAGCTGTTTTTGGCCAAACGTTAAAGAATGGGACCAAATTTGGGAAATATTTTCGACAGGAAATTTCTCTAATAAAAATTCGTCATTTTTTTTAAGATTCACTACCTTTAAGATCACTCATACTAGATACTTACAAATAGAAATATTCAAAATATTCAATTTTTGTCTTGAATACGTAAAGTATGGATATATTCGACATTATTTTAATAAATTTAATATTTCAATCGCACGCAAAATATGTCATAAATAACAAAACACTCATAAAATACAGTTTTACAAGTATATGTTTAAAATATACGATTTTTGTTTCCTTTCCACACACGTTTTATATAGCAAATTAGTTGATAATATCATTATAATTAAGTTTTTTGAAGATTCGGATTTGATAGATGAAATGGATCAGGAGGTAAATCGTTCTTGACAAATGCTAGACCTTAAGGAAGTGTATATTATTTTTAATCTTGATGAAGATCTTTGGGAGGGGGTGGGGTAATATAATTTCTCGAACAGTCACAAAATTTGGATACAACTCAAATAAATTGTTTTTAAAAGAAATATTCAAAATATTTGCAATAGTGTGGTCCTGGGAAGCAAAACTTGACGACAAAGTTCGATTTCATTAAATAAATCATTGCAATTAATATCGTCTTGCAAGTTTGCAATGTACATTCTGATAAAAACCTAAAAGAAGAAAAGAAAAAAAAACGTGAAACCGTTTTGATTTTGTTTTGAACTGCACGAAGCTTTGTGCACTCGGGTCCTTTACCCCCCGCCGTTGGACCGGCCCTCTGCGTAAATGGAAACCAAACAAACTATCTGGCCGGAAGTGAAGGAACAATGGCACTCCCATGTCGTTAGGAATATCGCTGTTTCTGTTATTTCACTTATTGCAACTCAGTAATTATCAGATGGAAAAGAAGATATGTTAATTGCAATTGTGTTTGTATCTAGGAGGTCTTCAGTAAGTACAGCTCATGTTTATCATGTTTTTTTCATTAATGAGCCGAATATCTTGTGTGGTCTGACATTACACAATGGTGAACAGCATTTATAATAGAAATGTATGTGTGACCTTTTTGCCACTTCATGAAAACGGGGTTTTCTTAGGGGTGGAGGGGGGAGTGTAGCTGGCATTAAAATAAAATATTCGGAAAAATTAAATACATTAAGAGCTGAAAAAACTTTTTTCTCTCTGTGACAAAAGGCATCAGCTCGAAAGAACGAGCGCAGTTTGAGATGTTTTAGCATATACTTTAAAAAATATTCTTGTTGTACGAATTTCATTTTGGTCTGGTATTTTTATTTTAATAATAGGGGGTAAAATTTCATAATACGAAATATTCTAAGTTTTCTGATGATCTAGAATTGTAATTTATATTTTAGTTTTATTTTCCTATGCTATAACTTTCTCTATTGGCTTATTCCTAATTTTTATGCTTTTGAAGTAATTTATTTAACAACTAATTCGAATATATTTCGTTAGATTCGAATATATGTGGCCGCGGTAGCGAACTTACAACCAGCGTTTTTTCCTTCGAGACATGGATTCAAACCCTGATGCACTTTAAATCTATCGAAGGCTCCAAGTCCTCCCTTGTAGTGTAGAAGTTTGAAGAGGGGGGGGGCAGCTCAGATGTCGTCCTCGTTACTTTTCACCGTGACTCAAAATTATCTGTTAGTCGTCCTAAGCCCTCCAAAAAACAATCTATCAAACAAACAATTATGGATTCTAATATAATGACATTTATTTATTCTTTCCAATATTAGCTCATGAATGTTCCTAATAAATCATTCATTTGATTCAAGCACTTCTTGTTTATCACAGATACAACTCTTATAATTTAAACTAGGAGTCACTTCTCCAAACGACTATTTACGATGATTCAATCCAAATTACAATTATCTATCAGTCTGTCGTTATCATTTCTCTCCTTTCCCCTTTCAATTCTATTTCGATTATATATCTTTATCTCTAGTTTAATTCACTGCAGTTCTTTTTTTATTTTTATCTAATTTACGCAAATCACGTTCCATTTTGGTTTGAAATGAATTGTAATTGTATGCAGCTAAAGTTACGAAAATCGTGTCCGAGGCTATGGAAGAGCAAATCGAACAAAACCCAACTACAAAAACTGATTGACAAAAGCCCACCAACCGACGAGGTAGGAGCGTTGTTTCGCTTCGATTCTATTACTTATCTATGCCACCGCATGTTAATAAAATTCAGCTACTGATTAAAAAATCTCAAAGCATCAACTTCTTAGTTTATTTTGATTCTTCCTGATAGAATAATCAAAGATCGGAATGCTTTTCACGGCTGTGGAGCAAATCCTCTCCCGTCCTCTAGAAAAGATGATTAAAAAGTAATGCTTATCAAATTGGGTTTTAAAGACAGTTCTGAGTCAAAAATTAATTTCATATCAATCTCAGCATAAGCATGTGACTAATCTCACAGTTCAAATTATCCAATCTCTTACTATCACATTAAATTCTACACAGGTTACAAATGCTGTAATCTCATGAATCTTATTCACTACATTTCAATATTTCGATTCTAATTTACGTTCGACCTGCACAAAAAGAAGTTCTCAAATCAATTAACGTTGCAACGACTTTGTAGAACAACAACGCCAAAAGTTAAAACGCCTTATTAACTAGCCTGAGAAAGACGTCTCTTTTAGCCTAGTTGGCAGAGGCGCAGCAAAAAGCGACCGGTCAACTTTTCTTCAAATCCATTGCACCAGGGTTCGAAACAGCCACTGGCTACTCCAAGATCAAGACTACACAATCACTCCTTCTTCAAGGGGTGGAAATACACACAACGCCGACCATGACTCAAACACTAGATAGCAGCACAGCCTAGAAGTACTCATTGCATATGCCCTTGAACGTAAAATACTTGCCTCTGTGTATCTAACTAAGACAACCGCACATAAATCATGTCTAGTGATATTCCGGCTACAGCTCACGCGTCGACGAGACCCTTCACTCAACTAGAAATAGCAGATGCCTTCAAATGGAAAACTGCCCCACGCAAAACTCAATTCAATAGGGAGGGGATGTAGATCAATTGCAGCAATGGCTGAAAATGCATCCTTCCGCAAATACCAATGTTTCTTGTTGTGTTATGGCGGTGATAAAGGAGGGGAAGTATGCAGCGACTCTCTTTAACAACGCCAGAAGTTAAAACACCTTATTAACTTCCCCGAGTGAGACGTCCCTTTTAGTCTGGTTGATCGAGGCACAGCAAAAATCACCGATTACTTTTTCTACGGACCCACTCCAAGGCCAAGGTCAACTACTCTCTCCCCATCCTTGGGGTCCAAAAAGGGAAATACGCGTGAGAACCTTGTTGTATCACATTAACAATGAGAAAATAAAACTTTTCCACATGAACACCCATATTGACAAATCGGTTTTCAATAACCTTAGAAATACTCTGGATACGTGAGAAATTCTTCATCAGTATTTAAGCGGGAATCAGTTCAAGGTACAAAAGTAATTATGGTATGATCTCTCTTTTTAATGAGAATTTTATGGAAATATGGTAATAAATTTAAAAAAATATATTCCGGTTTTTCTACCCCAAAAATACCTTTTTAAATTTCTTTTTAGAGATAAATTTTGGAAAATAGAATTAATAGTTTTTAACTTAAAATCGTGTAAAGAAGTCATAAATACGCATTTTTTAAAACCTAGTTCCGAATTAATCGAATACCTTATCGTGCAGTCACAATCTTAGCAACCGATCTTCATTTTTAAAATTATATCAAATCGTTTAAGCGAGAGAGAAAGTGTAATGTTATTTAAATATAATACATTGCAATTTATGCAATCAAAAAAGATTTTAAAATGTTCGAAAAAAATCTATGAATAAATGATGTGACAAAAAACTGACCACAATTAGCGATTGTGAATGGTGTTTGATATAGGATTCTTTCCGATACATTATTAATTTCTATTATTTTCGTCACAAATTATTTGTGTTTACTTGTATGCGTTTCTTTCTTGCATCATTAATATATATTACTTTTTCAGTAATCTCTACTGATTATTTTTTTCAGAATTAATAGAATAGTTCTTTATTAATTGATAGCAAAATCTGCATCATTTAAATATGTTAATTTGTTCATTTTTAATATGCAGGTGCCGATCCTTCCATCCGGGACTACAGCGGAAAACGGGCCGACCAATATCCAGACAACTACGTCCGAGTCGTTGCAGGACATAAAACGACCGAAAGAAGACCTTTGAAACGTGCGTGCATTTCTATTTATTCTTTCATTAATTTCTGTGGCCGCTGTAGCCTAGTGGTCATGGTTCCGAATTCGTTTCATTCGAGTCGTGGGTTCTACCTCTGATGCCACTAAAGACCCGGGGTATAGTGAGGCTGATGCACGTTGCATTTGTCGAGATCCAAAGTCCTTCTTGGCGAGGTGTGAAAGTTTGGAGAGAGCGGTGCCAACTCAGATGTCGTCTTCGTCACTAGACCGAGATTCAAAATTACCAGATCCTTCCCCAATAACCCACCCGAAACTGGGTTCGCCGTGTGTCTTCCACTGGGGTATAATAAATAGTGTCTACATGTTTAGACTGAATTCTTATAATTCAGCTTTCCAGGCCGAGCTTTCGGTAATCGGATTTGCTGCCGAATTGTGGGACCTCATAATTTCAAAGTTTCTATTCCGACAGTTTATCATAAATTTTGCTACTGCAGAGTAGCAGAAATAAATCGGCTTTTATTAATACCATTAAAGAAAAATTAGCAAACTATTCTGATTTTTACAACTTACACTGAGTTCGGGCCCACGTCGGAGATTATTATAACGATACCGGAGATTCATTTACAAATGAATTCATTTGCAAATGGCTGTCATTGATGGTGAGGTCCAATTGATGGTCCTATATTCCTAAACCAAATCTGAATTTTTATACGAATTCTAGTTTTATCACTCGCTTCTTGACTGGTCACGGTTTCTTATTTAAATCGTTTTAATTTGTAAAATACAAATTTATGTTCCTGTGGCTGTGTTGGAGATGCTGACCACTACGTTTTCTCTTGCCAATTTACCAGGGATTTTAATTTAAAACACCCTGTTGTTGAAGCGAAATAATCTATTTTGAAGTGCGTGTCTGAAAATCCTTACTTTAATTTCAAGTTTGAATTCTTGTGTATTTTACGGCTTGTAAAATTACCCAGAAAATTTATTAAATGTTTCAGCATTTTATTGTATTCTTTAATATTTAAATTTTTCTCATTGTGTAGTTATAATTGTATACATGGTATATGCCTTCTTATTTTTGTCTTAACACTTAATGTTTTTGTACGAGTTTGTGGTCGCTTTTGTAATGTTCCATTTACCCTGTTATGCATCTTATTTCGGCAAGATGTTCCTACTGTTGGCTCTTTATTTTTAAATTCTTGTCATGTGCATTTTCTGCTCAGTAAAACATTGTAAACTTTATTTACTTTTGATTTCGAAATTATGTAATATCTTAAGGATTTTTTTTTTTTTTTTTTTGTCAATAAATGCTGAGTGCGGGGGTAATTCACTGCCGGTGGCTGATTTGTAGCTCTAAACCCTTTGTGAGATCCCCTTGGGCATTCTGCCTATAGCCCTCGTGTTACTTCTCAGCGCTACGTTAATGAACTAATTTATTATGAATTCAATGCTAAACGCGTTATAGTGGTCTTGGCGAAAAACGTAAACTGCGAGTGCCAAGCTGGTAACTTTGAATCGTAAATGTAATCGTACTGCATTGTCATTTCTGATTCGAACTCAAAAAAAAAAAAAAAAAAAAAAAAAAAAAAATCGAGATAAAAACCAACGTTTTTATATGGTGGCAAAGTTTATTAAAGAAAGTTATTGAAATACTAGTTAAAACTGGTCACAAATATCTGAATATTGCATTGTTAGGCAAGTAAGAACGGTTCCCAAAATTTCAAAGCTCTAGCTTGATGGGAAGTTGGTTAAATTAATGATAGAAAATTTGATGACACACTAATACACACACAGACAGACACATACCAAGTGAAATACATAAAAACGTAGACTAATTAAAATTAATTAATTCATCTGGTAAATTAAATGGTTGGAATGCAGTTTGACCCAACCACCCTTGGCGACAAGAATTATTTGGCGGTATTTTGCCAAATGTAGCTATCCTGGTCCGTCTTACGGACTTAACGTTCAGCCAAAAAAAATCGCCAAGTTTGGTGCTAATTTTTGAAATCGCGCCAAGTGGTTGGGCTAAACTGCATTATTGAAGGAAATATTAGTTAAAACTTGTCGTAAATGTCTAAATATTGCATTGTTAGGCGAGTAAGAACGATTCCCAAAGTTTCAGAACTCTAGCTTGTTGGGAAGTTGGTTAAATTAACGATCGAAAATTTGATGACACACACACCAAGTGAAATACATAATAATTCGAAATAAAAACCAACGTTTTTAAAAACAACGTTTTTATATGGTGGCAAAGTTTATTAAAAAAATTATTAAAATATTAGTTAAAACTGGTCGCAAATATCTAAATATTGCATTGTTAGGCAAATAAGAACGGTTCCCAAAATTTCAGAGCTCTAGCTTGATGGGAAGTTGGTTAAATTAACAATAGACAATTTGATGACACACTGATACACATACATACAGACACACACCAAGTGAAATACATAACAATTTTAAAACTAACTAAAATTAATTAATCCGGTAAATTAAATGGTTGGAATACAGTTTAGTCAAACCACTCTTGGAGAAAGGAATTATTTGGCGGTATTTTGCCAAATGTTGCTAAATTGGTCCGCAAAGCGAACTTAACATTCAGCCAAAAAAAAAAATTTCGCCAAGTTTGGCAATTATTCAAATTGCGCCAAGTGATTAGGCTAAACTGCATTATTTAAAAAAATATGCGTTAAAACTTGTCGCAAACGTCTAAATATTACATTGTTAGGCGAGTACGAACGATTCCCAAAATTTCAAAGCTCTAGCTTGATGGGAAGTTGGTTAAATTAACGATCGAAAATTTGATGACACATACACACACACACCAAGTAAAATTCAGAAAAACGTTGTAAAAACGTTTTTAAAAAAATCCTTATTTCGTGATTGAAACAAGCAACCTCTGAAAATAGTATGTTTGCTATTACGGCAAAAACATACAGCATTATACTAAGAAATAGAGGATCTGCATTTTGTAATTAAATCATATTATTCATGCATTTACTATCAGTTCTTTTCCAACTATATGTTATTACCACATGTTAGATTAATCTCACTGACGGGGTTCATATAAATTGTTTATTCCATGGCTATAGCAACTCAGCTTGCTGGTCGAGCATCAAATCGTATTTTAATCTGCTACATGAGGGTTACAAAAACTTTCGATGCATCTCAGCTTGAGATTTCAATATATTGTAACGTATTACGAACGAATACAGTCAGGCTAGAGAGATCTATTAAATTTTATTTAACCGTTAAACATGCACCATCAAACATACACTAGATTCCCACTTCATTCCTCCTTCGTCCTCACTCTCTCCCTTCTAGGTGCGCGAGCATCTCATCCTCCGAGTCTCATTGGATCACTTCGTTCATGACGAAATCAACTGGTTTGCATGTGACGTTTGCTACAATATCCTACATTTCCCCCAGAAAAACAGTTTGCTTAGCAGAAGCTTTAACATCAGCAGGAATATTACTCAGTTAAATTTTTATTAAGATATAATTGATTATTACTTGCATCAGGAAGTAATCAAATTATAATAATCAATTATTTTATTCGACAATATTATAAATTCTACTAAATTCAGAAAATAGGCTGCATTTCCTATCGCCAACCGAACCGAATGAATTTTTAATCCATCATAAACTTGTTTAAATTACAGGTGTGCACTCCAGTTTATCGAGAATTTTATATTGGGTCCCTCTTATTCCTACAAAGGTGCCGGTTAAAACGCAGCTGTGCCCTTCGAGAAAGGCCAGATGACATTTTCGCGGCAAATGAACAAAGTCGATACTTACAGAAGTCGCAACTTCTGAGAACTCAAAACACACCATCAACGGATCTCTCATCACTGCAAGTGTTGTTTCCACCCTACTCTGGACGACCGGGGGACCAATAACTGAAATTATTTCTACCGAAAACAAGCAATAGAAAATATGTCGCATGTTTTTAAAAAAGCGTGTCCGAATTCATTTCACTCGAAAAATTTTGTGGTGAAAGGAACACAGAGATCCACCCGAAAAATGTTCACGAGAGCAGACGTGTCTGCCAGTTACAAATTTGCCGTATTTTTTTTTGTTACGGATAATTCAGTAAAGCTTTGGTTTCCTAGCAAAGCGTAACCGTTATCTGCCGGCCATTATATTACGTCATTAGCTTTCCTAGTCAAGTCTTTGCTAGGAAACATAGATTTCCCGCTGATTTACGTTCTGCCAACATTCAACGCTCTTTAGGAAATTACGTCATGTGGTTTGCTTTGACAAGGTTTTAGTGACGCCGACCGCCGCAATATTAAGGCCGCCAGATAACGGCTTTGCTTTCCTAAAAAACCATACATTACAATTTTCAAACAAAACCGGTAAATTACTGGGAATTCCTTTGATGGAAATTCATATTAATAAGACATTTAATTTGATATTTGTATGCTGTGTCAAAACTGTATGAAATAAACTGTATTCTAAACATAAATAATACGAAATAAAATTCAAAAATTTTATGATTAATTATAAGTGCGCGTGAATAATCTTTCACAACCGAAACAATTATAAAATATACACTTAAAAACGGGATCTATTTGTAACATGTTGTAAATAATAATCAAGTTAGAACCTTAATCCATCAACACTATTGTCTCCATAATTGATCTAATTTTTGTACAAAATAACCCAGCTGTAGAAAAGGTTCTTTCAAATTCTTTATTTGTTTAAGGTTAGTAATCATTAAATAATCGTTCATTTTTAGAAAATATTAGCATCTTTATATGTTAGAGACATATTATCGTATTGTATTCTTGTTTTTGTTTTAGTCAATTAAAAAAAAGTATCTCTTTCGTTGGTAACGTAATAGTGTATGTCGGTTACAAGCCGTATTACCGGCATGTACATAATTTACCGTACTACCGGTAAAAGTGTTGAGCCTAAAATTCATTAAGAATAGTAATTAATCGTTCTAAAGTGGAACTAGCGCCTTACCACGAATTCTATTTTGCATTAAAAATGTCAAAAGGTCTCAGGACCCTTAAACTTCAAAATTTTCGATTTTTTGAAAAAAAAAAAAAGTTAGACCCCCATCTTTTCTGATCATAGTGGTGCTAAAAAAGTAAATGATACTACTAAAACTTCCGTATTTATCGAAAATAAAACTAAATCTTGTTTTACTTTTTTGTTATTTTTCAACTTTAGCTTCATTTTTCTCGAAAGAAATTTTTTTTTTTTATCTCGCGCGAAAGATTTCTCAGAAACTATATATCATATTAGCTTGAGATTTTGTTTTTCTTTTTTTTAAATAAGACACATGTTTTATACACAGTTTTTAAATAAGACATATGTTTCATACACAAGTTTTTAAATCAGTCACACGTTTTATACACTTGTTTTAAAAAGTTTCGAAACACCCTATATTTTTCTTTTGAATCGTTATACATTTAAGTTTTATTTTAACAACCTTTTTTTTTTTTTCTTATCAAAAACCTATATTTTACAAGGGGAATCGAAATAATACTTGGTATGTTTGAAGTTAAATTGAAAAGCTATTAATTGCCAATTCCACTAAAATATAAAAAAAATAAATAAATGCATTTATCTCGGGTACAAAACACTGTAGACCAGAGGAAAATCGTGTTTCGAAGATTACCTCTACGTACGCGCATGTGCAGTTATCCAGCTTTTACTGCGTTACTTCAACTCGTGGATGGAAAATGAATGAGACTGCTCAAAAAGAAATAACAAACGAGAAACTCCTCGGTTTGTGTGGGTTTTGTTTTAAGCGTTGTGATCGCTTTCTCCGCTGTTTGACAAATTAGTGACTTTTGCTCGCTTCAAAGGTAATTAATTGTTGAAAAAAAGAGACAGAAAGAAAGAAAGAGAATACCAGGTTTCATGGAATAAATAAATAAAAAAAGGAGGCCACGGAATCCGGGTAGTAAAGATGTGACGCTCAGCAAATTTAGCAAAAAGACTACTTTGTTTTAGTTGTCATCTTTATTTCTTTTCTTCTTCTTTTCTTCTCTCTGTCCTTCTCTTTTCAAACGATCGTCTTGGAGAAAAGGACTTAAAGCGTAATATGTTGTAAAATAACTCTTAAAAAGAAAAAGAAAAGTTTCATCATCATTATTATTACATGCATTATCCGTGGAAATATCTATACTTGTTTAAGTCTCCCGTTTACCAAGCGATTATGATTTCGTGAACTCAATGTTAATCCTATGGAATTTCTACTACCGTCCTCAAATATTTACTATTTTATCTATTTGATTGCAAAAAAGTGCATCTGAAAGAGAAAAAAAAAATAATGATGGGTTCTGCGGAATTACACTTTTTCTCCAGTTTTTGAAAATATTTTAAAATTTCTTTAGAGTCCGGAAAACGTTTCAACTAATTATTAAAACAGACATAAAAATATTTTTAAAAATCGGAAAGAAAATGTTATTCCGTGGAAACCTTCATTATGTTTTGTTCTTTGGGATATACTTTATTGCATGAAAGTAGATAGAATAGTCTATGTTTGAAGAGGAAAATAGATATTTCATATGATTAACATTACGTTCACGAAATCAAAATACTTTGAATCTAACATTTATAGGATTAGTAAGCAATAATTTGTATAAATAAGATTTTTGTATTTATTTTTTATGTGTTTGTCTTTTCATTTGAAAAGACTTTAGAATAAATATTCGAAATTTAGATTATTGAAATGGAAATTTTTATAGTTACTGTAAATTTTTCAGATTATAAATAAAAATTTGAAATGTACCTTAATTGTTATACCTTAACTGTTTTAATTTTACGCCAGGTTTTTTGCCAAGTCGCCAAATGGTTGCCAAACCCGTCGTTCAATAATTTATCGTTTGCTTTAATTTTAATCACATTTAGCTTAACTGATTAACATAATGCTGAATAGAGCTAAAAAAAATTTTTACACGTATTTATTTTAGATGATAAATGCAATAAATCCCAAATAACAAAATAAATTATTAAAACTAATTATTGTACAAATTCAGTTCGATTCAACGTTTCCAGTTGCTCTTAAAAATTAAGGTATAAGAAAATTATGTTACGCAAAGTGTGAATTTTGAATGAAAATCCATGTTCAACAAAAAACTCGTTTTTTACCGATGTTATTTTCAAAAAAATTGTATATTTTTACGGTTTCGATTTTCATTTCAATAGCTTAGCTGACTCGGAATTAAGGAATCTCTTCATGTATGCATAGCATTTTCAACTCTCTCTCTCTTACTAGCTCTTAAAGTAAGATTATTTTATTTAGTATTTGTGGAAATGGAGTCAAGTGGGGGTTGACTTTTTGGCCTGCGAGGGTCTAGTTGAAAATCGAGTTTAAGCTCAGATTCCACCTACTCCTAGTGAGACATAAATATTATGGAGGCTGCTCCACGTCAAATGGGAGTCGTGGGTTCCAGCCATGATAACTCTAAAAGAGCTCCCACCACTGTCAGCATGTGTGGAAGTTTGGAGGGAGAAGTTCCAGCTCAAGTGTCATCCTCGTAACCTGGAAAAAATCTTTATCACATGCTATAGACGTTCAATCAAGTGACCATATTTTAATTTTTATGTATTACCATTACATTTTTTTCTTCTTATATTTATAGTACCATTTTCAGCTAAACGTTCAAAGGAAGCAGCTTGTTAATATGACTTAGACCTTAATTACAGTAACATGTATTTATATATTTTAATCGTAATTTTTGGACACATATTTGATTCTAATTACGAGGGTCAAAATTACGAGGTTCGCCGCCAATAGCCCCCGTGTTGCTTCTCAGTACGACCTTAATATACAATCATATCACCACGTTAAACGGAAAATCAATTCACCGGTGGCGTAGCATGGAAGCTTGAAAAAGGAAGTACTATGACATGTGTTGTTCTCAATATTTTACCGTTGTTGAAAATTACGAGACCCACCTCAAATAGCCCTCTTGTTACTTTTAGTTATATATCGTTTGGATTCCAATCCAAACGATATATATATATATAGGGGGATGGCCGATGTTACTAATTGTTCTAATTAAAGAATTAAACCTATAATTGTAGCACATCTAATATTGACGTTTCACATTAACAATTATTGCACACACTGGACGAGACATTTCACAATAACATTTAAAAGCAAAAATAATAATCGTCTTGTAACTTCTAAAATCACAAATCGTCTATATGGCTACGAGACATCAACAAGCATGTCTTCCTTGTTTCGATGACTGCAGTCGACTCTCCTTCGAGATATATATAATTGACGCTAAAGCAATATATAGCCATGGTGCTTAAAGAAAGTGCAGCTGTGATCTGGACGTTTGATAACAAACGAAAAAATATAACAATTGGTGACTAGAAGGAGGGATGAAAGTGGAGAAGGATCGCTGGGTATCCCGGGTGCGAGATACCCTTGTTTACCAAAAATAGCGAACCCCATGGGAAAGAAAATTGATAAAGTGTCTGGGGGTCGTGATTTCCGTTCTTATCAAAAGAAAGAAAGCCCCCGAGGGCATATTACATTCGAAAATTGAATATAGTAAGTATTTCTTCTTTATTCAATCAAACAAAATGTCTGTTCCGCATTTTAATGTACAAACTCGTTCATTTTCATAGTCATTTTATCAATTTAAATGTACTAAACAATATACCAATCTCAAAAAAAAAATTATTCAGTTGTGTGACATAAATTTCAAAAATTTTGAATTAATGAATACTTTATTTAGGCAATCCGAACCGTATGTTTAATATTAACCACAGCTTCGTACCAATTTGATTACAAAACGATTGCGCAAGATCTATTCACAAACCACCACCCCTCTTTTATTTACATCTGAAGAGGGGGAGAGGGAGTGTTAATGACAAAAAGTGACTAATCCAACACCCCATCCCGTTTTTACGGAATAAAAGGCCAAAGATTTCTACAAAACAGAACTAGGGGGAGTGAGGGTAAAGAAAAAAAAGAGAACGTATTCATCCTCATGGGGGGTAGACAAAAAGTCACGGGGGGGTGTCGATCTATCAGTTTTGATTCCGTAATGGCCCCGTGACGTCCGGTTAATAAACCAACCCGGAGAAGCCATTAGTCCGGCCATTAGGTGTCCAGCAGAGGTCGACCTCTGTCAGGGCCGATGGGTCCGCGGGGATCCGGGAGGGAAGCTCGCTCCATTACGGGACTCTACCCATCCCACCCCCTTAGTTAATGACCAGACGAGTTGTAGATGGGATGCAGCAACCACGTGGAATGATTTGGATATCTGGAATGGAGAAGACTAGTACGTGGTTGAACTTTTAATTTTTTTTTTTTATTTTCTATTGTGAAAAAAAGTGATATTGTGTACTTATCCATCTGTTTGCCGAAAGTAAAGGGCATTCAGTCTAATTTTTGAAATTGTAATTTAGTTTTGTTTTAAAAAAGTAAAAATACTTTAAAAAAAAGTGTTATAATTTAAATGTCAGTGTAGTCCAAAAAAAAATAATAAGTGCAAGTGTTCAGAGGTTGAAAATAATTCTAGGGGATGCATATCGGTATTGCCGTGACAGAAACAATTTTTTAGTTTAGAATAACCACTCGGTAAAAAAGTAAATATATGTTATATGAATCTTCTTTCTCCTTTTAAAAACTTTTCATGTATTGATATGATTTTATCAAGTTATAAAAATTTAAAAAATAAAGATCATTTAAGAAAAATAATTAAAATACCATAAGAATCAAACTTTCATTTTTTGGGGGGAAGGGGTGCATCTTCTAGAGATGCACTCCTTCCCTCTTCATCTACAAACACTAAACCAGAAGTACTCTTTCAGAGACAGCAGATTTTTCTATTTTTATTTTTTTTATTATGATTATTATTAGGAGTCAGTTTAATTGAAATCCCTTCTTCTCTTCGCAATGAAAAAATAAATGTATGCTTGAGAAGAAAAA
>BMAW01122955.1:42953-62799 GCA_019974015.1 Nephila pilipes | reverse complement strand
CCTGGGCTCGCTGTCCATCTTACCCAAAACCTCTTAAAGGAGCTACCAGCTATAGGAACTCCAAAACATTTATCAGTAACAAAACTACTGAAAATTATTCATTTGCCCAAGCAATTACTAACGCTCCACGCCCCCAGATGGCGCCACTCAAAACGAGCGAATCAGAACGTCACGCACAAAATGAGGCCAGATATTTTAAAAAACCACCCATTAACAACCCCCCGCAATATAATAGATACGGAAACAATGCAGCACAACCAACTGACCTACTCTTCATCCTAGCGGATCTTTTAAACAAATTCCCTGGTTTAGCACAACAGTTGCCCAGGATCGCGGCAGTAAAAAATGACAGAAATAAAAAATATGCCATTATAGAGGCGCTCCTAGACTCCGAATCCTATGTATAAAAACCCCAAAAATTGTAACATTCCCCATATCACAGGCCTCAGTTTGTGCTCATGGAACGCAAACGGAGTAAATAATCGTAACGTGGAGCTACGAATATTCGTAGAGAAGTACGCCCCAGACATATTACTAATACAAGAAACTAGACTCAGACCAAATAACACATTCTACCTTGCAAATTACATATCATATAGAAATGATAGAATTAACAACACCCAACCTTCTGGAGGAACCATGATTTTAATTAAATCCAACATCGCACACCATCTACAAAATACAGCACCCCTCCAACATGTTGAAGCCACCATTATCACTGTCACCCCCCTGAACCAAAATTCCTTCACCATTGCTTCCATATACATTCCACCCTCCTCAGATAAAAGACTTTTTACACTTGACCTAGAAACCATATTACAAACCAACTCAAATTGTGTTATTTTTAGTGATTTTAACGCCACACACAATTCTTGGAATTGCAGGAAAAACTCCACCAGAGGAATTCAACTTAAAAATTTTGCTGACAAACTAGACCTACAAATAGCCTTCCCCCCCCCCCACCAGATTTGGACATAACACCACCAACACACTTGACATAGCTTTAATAAGAGAATTCCACCACCCTTTTGAGATCACTGCAATTCCTGAACTCTCTTCTGACCACAATCCAGTCATAATAAAATTTAACTTCAATTTAATTAAAACAGAAACAAAAACACTGCATAAAACACAGTGGTCAGATTTGACCCAACACATGCAACAAAACACTAGCTACTTTGATTTCATTAAAATCAACACCACTACACAACTTGAAAACAAAATAGATTTTCTTACTAACAAAATAAAAGAAGCATACAATAAAGCCTCAACACCAATTAAAAATAACAATCAGACCTACACACCACAAAATATTAGAACCCTCATCAAAAACAAAAACAGAATAAGGAAACAATTTCAAAAAACATTAAACCCCACCTTCAAAAATCAACTTAATAGAATTAACTCAATAATTAAAAAAGAAATTAAAACATTTAAAGACCAAAACTGGAATCAAAGACTCTTATCATTAAACACATCCGACAATTCACTCTGGCAAACCACAAAATTTTTCAAAAAGAAAAAATCAAAAATACCCACCTTAACCACAAACGGTGGCCCAGTCAACACAGACAATCAAAAAGCCAACATCTTAGCAGAGACCTTGACTACAAACTTTCACGAAAATCCCCGACCTTCTGACTTCCACACTAATATTGATAACCAAGTCTCTACTACTTTAAATGATTTTTTCCTTTCCCCCACTAACACCATCATCGAACCAGCTTGCCCAGATGAAATCATCAATTACATTAAAAAAACAAATCCTAAAAAGGCACCTGGCAAAGATGAAATTACTAACAAAATGCTTAAAAACCTCCCTATGAAAATCATTTTAATACTAACGTACCTTATTAACAAAATACTAAAACTCAAATTTTTCCCAAATTCCTGGAAAACTTCAATTATCTTTCCCATACT
This sequence comes from Nephila pilipes, assembly GCA_019974015.1. Taxonomy (NCBI): domain Eukaryota; kingdom Metazoa; phylum Arthropoda; class Arachnida; order Araneae; family Nephilidae; genus Nephila; species Nephila pilipes. The sequence goes on along the minus strand of BMAW01122955.1, from coordinate 60,879 downwards.
CAAACCTGGAAAAAACTCACACCTCCCAGATAGCTACAGACCCATCTCCCTTTTATCCACAATAAGTAAACTCACAGAATCCATTATTTTAAATAGACTTAAAACCCACACCAATGAAAATAATTTTATCAACCCAAATCAATATGGCTTCACTCAACAACTTTCCACCATTCATCCACTACTACAACTTACAGAAACCATATCGTCAGGATTTGAAAAACGTCAATCCACAGGTGTCATATTCCTAGATATACAAAAAGCCTTCGACAGAGTGTGGATTGACGGATTAATATACAAACTCATTACAAATAATTTCCCTCCCCCCCTTATTCACCTACTATACTCCTACGCAAAAAATAGATCTTTTCAGGTAAGAGTTGGTAATTCACTCTCTAATAAATACAACTTTAATAATGGAGTAGTACAAGGATCTCTGCTAGGACCAATTTTATTCAATATCTACGTAAATGACATACCAAACTATTCCCTCACAGACATACACCTTTACGCCGACGATACTGCAATAATCTCAAAATTCAAAAACCCAAAAACTGTAACTAAATCACTCAACCTTCACCTCAAACTAATCGAAAACTTTTACAATACATGGAAAATAAAAATAAACGTAGAAAAATCCGCAGCAATAGTTTTTACCAAAAAAAGAATTCTCCGACCACCTCCCATCTTGTACAACACAGAAATCCCCTGGTCTGAGTCTACAAAATACCTAGGAATAACCTTTGATAAAAGACTCACTTTTAAACAACACTTCCTACAAACGCGTGAAAAATTCCGTAAACTTACAAGAGCATTATACCCCCTAATTGGACGGAATTCTAAAATGACAATAGAAAACAAAAAGCTTCTCTACACCTCCGTTATGCGTCCAGTAATATCTTATGCATGCCCGGTTTGGGGTTTCTCCTGTAATTCCAATATTAAAATTCTTGAAACTTCTCAAAACTCTACACTAAGAATGATCACAAAAGCCCGGTGGTTCATGAAAAATACCGAAATTAGAAAAGCACTCAAAATTAAAACTTTTAAAAAACATATCCAAGACCTATCTAAAAACTTCTTTGCATCCTTAAACAATATCAATAACGATAACATCCAAAATCTAGAAAACTACGTATTACATCCTAAAATTAAAAGACCCCGTCAGATATTATTAGACTCCTACGAACCACCTTAACTTTTTAATATTTTTATGAATTCTTCCATTATCTACAAATTAATTCTCCTTATTAGACAATCTTATAAAATAATACCCCAATACCGAGCATGCACCCCTCAATGAAATAGCCGATCTCCAGGACAACCAATAGTAAAGCACTTTACCACCCCTTCTCCACCTCAAGATGAAAACCAACTTCCATTTAGAACCGGCCGTTGCTCGACCGGTAGCATCACCGATCAACCAAAATGCAGCACTCGGTGCTGCGGACATTGAACGGGAGGGTGGCCGCTTGACGGTCCTCTCCCCTCTTTTCTTCCTTTTTCAAAATTACTGAAGCAAGCAAACTTTTTCTTTCAACCAAGTTAAATACAATTTTTATCCTGCCATCTTCGAAGTTTCCTGCAAGATACGGGTTGGAAAGGCGGCTACGCCGCCTAGGTACCCGCAGAAACGTTTATAAGTTCATAAGAAGCAGTAGTAGTGCAGAGGAAGAGCAGTAGTGAATACGATCCGTTTTGATTTCTAGCAGCTGTTACCTGTTTGAGACATTAGAGACTTCTGTATTTAGAAGCTACTTCCTGTAAAATTAGCTGAAATGGAGCCGTGTAATTGTGATTGCTACAGCTGGAATTTCCTACAGCCTGTTGAAATTGTTACGAATAAAAGTCTTGAAAATTTTGAAAGATTGTTTTACCAACTCTCAATCCACACGAACCTCGAAGCGCGGTACAATATTTTATAATAAATTGTTGTTATCTTCTTATTGATATTGGTATAGTAAAATATTAAAAGAACTGGTTGATTTATTCTAATAATTGTTATTATTATAACAAAATATTAAAAATTACTCATAGAATCTCGAATGATTTTATGGGGAGTTTTTTCTACCGTTAAACAAATCTTTCATCCTTTTTTTTTTCTTCAGAATCGTTTCTTGTACTTCGTCCAACGATTCCCCTATTCTTTTCTATTTTTCACTAAAATAGTTTTAAAATAATAAAGGAAACCCGTCAAAATATATTACCACATTCTCGCAAATATCTAGTCTCAAACTTTTATTCACAGATCTTCTATAAGTAAGAGACCTGTTATAAAGACACTATAACGTTACGCCTCTTCCTTTGCGTCTATTGACAGTTTAAAAATGTATTGCTTTCAGATCTTTCATAATAATCTGTGACTTTTATTTATTCCAATTGAATTATTTGGGTGATATTTCAATGTATTGCCTACGACGGAGCATCAAGTATTTAGAAGAAATCAGTAGAAATTTGTGTGTATGTGTGCCTTTTGTCTGGATTATCTATATAGAACATCTTACAAGAAAATGCGTTTCCTTTAATTTAAAAAGATTTGTTATGTGGCTCTGTGAATTATTGAAGAATATACACAGTACATTTAAAAAAGTACTTTTTTCATTGAATTTCTTATTTCATATTCAGGAATCGATATTGTTTTAACATACATATAAACGCATGGATATTTTTAAAAGCAGTCTAATGTTGCGAGGATTGATTAAATATATACTATACTTTGTAAAAGATGTTTTCTGAACTATCGCTTACCGTAATTATATTACTGGTTTCTTCTAATACAACGACAGAAGTTCAAAAGCCTAAGTAACTAGACCAAAAGTGATTTTCTTTCGATCTAGCTGATAAAAGAACAGCAAAAAAATATCCGGGAATATTTTCTCCACACCCACAGATCGAGGGCTCAAATCATCCCTGTCACTCCACGTCAAATGTCCTCCACGGCATGGGATAGGAAACATCACTTCCGCTGAAGTGGTGAAACATGATCATCTGGAAGCAGCACAGTTAGAAATACTGGTTGCATGTACTCCCGTCTCAAAACAAAATTGTCTCTGCGTCTAAAACAAAATCACAAATAGTGAAATTGCGGCTACTGTGTCAAATAGACTCGCTGATTCAACTACAGACAACCGATGATATCAAATGGAAACTGCTCGAACAAGAAACTCAACAGGGAGGGGATGTATTGTCATAATGATTAGAAAACGAATCACTCTACGAATACCATTCAGAATGTTTCTATTTGTTTCATCCCAATAATATGATAGAGGAAGCATGTGGTGGCTATGTTCAACAATGACGACAGAAGTTAAAACGCATTAATAATCCTGATTGGAATTCAATTTTGGTCTAGATAATAAGACTGCAAAAAGGGAATGGACACATTTTCTCAGGACATATAGATCAAAGGTTAAATTCCTCGTCATCGCTCATGGTACTCCCCCGCCATAGAGTAGAAAACGTCGCTCTCGCCAAAACACCAAAGCAGTTTTTCTACATATATTTTATTTTGAGATCTAAAATTTTTTTTGGCTAATTGAGATTTTTTTTTAATTCCTGGGTGACAAAAAGAAGTTGGACGAGTACAGAATCAATTCCACAGAGAATCTTCTACTTCAATGAATGAAAATATTTCTCTCCAAATGTGGTAATCCGAAGATGCTTAGTCAGGATCATAATGAGGGATGTTCGAAAAGAAGGTTTCATCACTATTTTTTCACACGAAAACTTTTTTGCAAAAAAATAAACCATATAATCATGAACTATATAATTAACACTGTGTTTCGACATAGTCTCCACCAGCATTGAGACATTTGTAGTAGCAAGCAATCATTTTGAAGAAACCACTCTCATAAAACTCGGAGCACTGCATTGCAAGGAATTGTCGCATAGTCTGCTCCACCGCTGTTCTGTTTTGGATAGACCTGAATACGACCAATACGCAGTGTGGACGCCACTCCTGACACTGCTATATGCCTATCCGCTAACACAACGTCCTCTACTCTAGCAGTGTTTTTTTTCATTCGTGTATGTGGAGGGATGTCAATTGCAATCTTCATCCTCCACACTCTACTTCCTTCACTAAAAATGAAACACCAGGTTCCGATCATTTGATGAGACATGATTTCTTATCTATACATGGTTTGTTGGCGTTAATGGATTACGGATACACTATTCCCACACTCCATACATACCTAATAACCGCACACACTTTCGCTGCAGACCACCTTGTCAGTCTCTTTTCGGACATGTTGGTCTGCAGTTACTCTTTTTTCATAGCTGCTGTGCACATGCGTCCTTAACTGCTACTTCCGTCATTGAACCAGCAATAGTTGTGGATTCTTGAGGTGGATGTGTTTCATATTGGTGTACTATGTGCTTCTTCGAAAAATGACTAAACTTACTTTCAGAACTTCCTACGTTGAAAGGATTTTTGAGTCTTGTCCAGTGAAATCAATTTAATTATATTTTCCGTTACATTAGCTGTAAGGAATATTGCATTGCCCAGGAGAACGAGAACTTAGCGTATCCTACTGAATCCTTGATGACGAATGTGTACAACTATGAATGTGTTCAAATCAGTGAATTTGTTTTGAAATTAATTAATAATATGTCAAAAGGCGGGTTAATTAATTTTTTTTATGTTATAAATGAATTAATTTGTACAAGCTTTTTATTAAATATGTATAGTTATTTAACGTGTAAGTAACATATCGAGTAGTATATTTTGGATATACGAGTATATGTCATGATTTCCCTTAAGCCAGGGTCGTCCAACCTTTCTTTCCTTGTGAACACTTTCTAATATCCAATAGATATTGGCAAATAGCTTGTGTAACCAGTAGGAACAGGTAAGAAAATAATAATATTTGGTGGAACACTTATTTTCCATGTGGCACAATAGTTCATAACAAGAAACGAAAATATAATCATAAGACATTTGAATGCAAATATTAATAAAAACTAATATGATAGCTACAAAAATGAATAAAAACTCCTTTCAACAAAACAAGCATACGTTAAATTTGAAGGGGAAAACTCTTAATGAGATATTTGTGGATATCTCATTGAATAAAGAATTTTAAAGTTTGGCACAATGTCTGACAATTTTAGTCTTAGATAAAGTTCTGCAATCAGTATGTTTTTGTATTAATCTCTGAAATAAGTAAGTATATGTTGAAAATCCTTTCTCATACAGACATGATGTGCAAAAAAAGTATGAAACTTTAATGGCGCTTTTTGATAAAACAGTATATTTGTACATTTGTGACGGTATCCTATTACCTAATTAATTCCTCATCTTAAAGTTTAATCACAAGATCTAAATGTCTACCGAAATTGAAACGCAGATCAATTAATTAAAATAGTTAGTTATATGTAAAACATCTTTTATTAATCCTCAAAAATAAGGAGCTTGCTCTCTTCAATTAAATCCATATCCGCGACTACTTACGTCTATAATATAACAAAGAATGCTCTTACCGGAATAAGATAAGGGTATCTCCTGCAATTGCTAGGACAGTGTCAAATCCTAATCACGCCAAAAGCAAATTTGATACTGATACTAATTTGTAGGTATGGTTTAATTTGTCAATCATTTGATGCCAAATCAAAATAGGATTGCTGCTAGGTTAAGTTGTATTCATTATGTTAAAATAAATAATAGATATAAAGTTATATTTCGGTGAACCGATTCAAGCACCATGATCCCAAGTTCCAAGTAAAGTATTCAACTCTTTATTTTACACAGTAGATGAGTTCCTTAGAAAATAGTGCAAAAAATTTATGCAAAAAAATACATGCGACATATGGTAAATTTGGGGATAGGTTCCACAATTTTAAAAAATCATGTAAGATGAAAAAACTCTGAATATTTTCCCAAAAAACCGTGCAAAAAAAATAAAAAGGAAATCTATATTACATAGTTATAAAATTAAAAAAATTCATTGTTATTAGAAAAAAAATTAGAGTTAGCGTAGAATGAAAATTCAGTCTGTAGGTACATACAACATATAAAAATTCAAATTGAAATTAGGAATAATCTACTAACTAACAACTCATCATCGCTACTTGATAACAATCGTGACCTTTTATTACGAACTGGATCAGAAATGCTATCATCAGTAGATGCGTCAGATATGTCTAGCGTAATTGTCGGCTTTGATTCTAATGAAGATTTTAGTTCTTTATTAAAGGCTTCTGTTGGTGTTTTGTTGTTACAAATTAAATTTGTTTTGTTGTTATTAGTGTATGTTTTACTTTTTTTTATTACTTTTGAGGGGAGGTTCTAGAGTTGTTTCTATAATTCTTGATATCCTGGAACACAAAACTTCAGATTACGTTGAAATTTTAATGCACGCTCCATGTCAGAATTGTAATAAAATGTTAATATATACTTGTAGAAAATTTCAAGCCCTCGCGAATTAAATCAGCCGTTAATAGCTGAATTTCACCTTCGACTTCGTTAGTATCGACTAGAATTGTCGAAATGAAAAAAATGTATAGAGAAATTTGTAAAAAAATTACAACACATGACAGAAAATAAGATTTTAAGGATATATTTTAAGGATAAGTTAATAACATGTTAAAACGATTATTTTTTTTAATCCGGATATTACCGTAACTCCAGAATACAAAATAAACAAGCTATGAAGTAAACCAAGTCAATCACACATATGTCAGCATAAACCAGCCATCTTGTGATTACACTGTCAAATTTAGAATTCAAAAAAATTTGGGTGGGGATTCGTGCTAAAACAAAAACATTCGTGTAAAAAATTATATTGGCGAAATGTGTTATTTAACAATCGTGTAAAATTATATTGGCGAACTGTGTTATTTAAAAATCGTGTAAAAAAAGTCCGTGTAAAAAGAGTTTGGTGTATACAAGTTTTAACTAAAGTTGTATTCCTAATATATTAAACTCTAGAAATTCACAATGCCTAAAAGTTTATAATCTATTTTTTCTGCTCTTTTATATTCTGCAGAAATTCAATACCTTTTTGCATCCGAATTTTATTGTGTTATTCAAGAGATTTCTAAAGTTGCAATTGCAAAATTAATGTATTAGATGAGTTTTCTATCGTTCTGATGTTAATTATACACTACATACCCAGTCTCCTAATTTCTTCGGAAAGTGTCGGAACTTGTTTACTGCACTTTTTTAAGGTACAGCAATGTAATTATTTTTCCTACAGAAAACTTCAGGATTCTCCTAATGAAACCGTAAGGAATAAAAAAAAAGCCTATTTATCTATCTAGAGCGGAAAAAAGCTTGAAGCAAAAGAATAAACATTTCAGTGATAGCATTTACTTTTTTTCAAAGTAGTTTCCTGCTAAAAAACACTAGACTGAAATCTATCGCGATTTTTTTTTTAGTTCTCTACCTAATTTAGTATCAATTGCTAGACATAAAAGCTAAACAGATAGAAATACAATTAATTTCAAACTATTGTTTTATAAATAAGTTGTTCATTACCATTTTTAATTCACTCTTAGATTAGATGTCATTTAATTTGTTACCAACTGTTTCAATTTACACAATCAAACAAAAATAAGGAAATAGAACTCTTCATTAAGAGTTACAAATAATATAATATTTTATATAGTTAAAAGTAATCCATTCATTCAGAAGAGAAGCTACAACAATCTCGTCCCGTAGATGTATGGTGAATACAATCCAACGAAGAAGATAATAAAGAACGATGTCTCCTTCTCAAATATTCCGTAAATCATACACAAGTAGACAGACTTATATGGATTAGCGACACGGCAAGAACAAATAAAACATTTTTATAGATCAGCTTACCCAAACAGATATAAAACAGCACTTGTAGCGGCACTAATGGACTTTTTATAATTTTAGGAGCTTTTCAGACAAAATTTCAAAATCTTACTTTGCACATCAAAAGCTGAATTCCACGCATTCTACCAGATCTCCCGTATTTATACATGCGAGGTGTTACGTGACAGGTAAAATTATGAAAAATTTGTTATAATTCAATTCTGTTAATACAGCTAATGAGAAAATTCGATTTTAAACTGACATTAAAATTAGAAAATCGAAAATGTTCACAAAAATGACGTTTTAAAGGTGCACGGATACCTTAAGCAAACTAAATGTAAATATTACAATCATAATAAATGTAAATATTATAATGTCAATCTTTTGAACCTAGAGCTATGTATCTTTTATTTTATTCTCACGCATTTTTGTTTACATCATTTTCTCAAAAAAAAAAAAAGCATGTTAGCAAGTGACATTGGTTTTGCGAATTTCATTTTAACTTATGCTATCATATGCGATTTTTTTAAGTTAAGTTTTTGGAAATGTAGAATTATTCAAAATGACTATTAATTACCATAAAGAAGCGAACTTCTGTGAGCAGGCTCTACAGAAGCAATAACTACGAAGAAAATGAAATACATTTTTCGAATTCTAATGCATTTTTATTTTCAAAAGCAAGTTTCTTAAGTTCAAAACGTTAACAATGACAACAAACAGACGATTCCACCGTAAATATCACTTAAATAATTAAATATTAAAAGAAGAGCAGACGCTATAAATATTAAACAACGCTACAATATTTTGGTTGGATATTAAAATAAAAGCGGAAGATAAAATGTGAAAAAAATTATATGCAAAATTTGCAAAGAATATATTTAGCCACCCTAGGTGCACTTTTTTCATAATTATTATTAAATTACTCAATAAAATGTAAGAATTAAAGCATAATATATATTCGTTTTATTCACAGAAATTAAGCATTATTTCAAAATTCGGTTTTCATAATTTTTATTAAGTACTAACATTTTTTATAACATTTTATGAACAAAAATGCGTGGGCATAAAATAAAAGATAATGGATGTTAGGTGCAAAAGATTGGTATTATAATATATATTATGATTATAATTATTACATTTAGTTTATTTCAGGGATATTTACATATTGTTAAGATATGTTTAATTTAATTATTTTATGTTTTGCTTTTACTTTAATACCCTAAAGAGTATAATTGTATATATTAAACATTTATATCTTGCTCTTACTTTTCAGTATTTAATTTAATCATTCATTTTTATGGTTGAATCGTCTGTTTTTATTCTTTTTGTTGTTAACTTTGGCAACATTTTTGTACTTTAGAATATTTTGCTTGTGGAAATAAACATGCCTCAGAAATTAGATGAATTTTATTTCTTTTCTTGATAGTAACTGCTTATGTGAAGCTCGGGATTCGGTAGTATTCATACTTTACGCTAAATAGTATTCATTTTTAATAATTTTACTTTTTCGAGAACTTAACGGAAATACACATTAAAATTAAACTATCTTCAATTTTGTAAAAATGTAATTTGATAAGTTAAATTTCTTTAACTTTTACACACGCAATTTGAATTAGTTGCAATTTGTGAGTGTTTATCAAAAAAAGAATTCGTTCACATGGATGCAAATAACCTTATTTTATAATGTGGAAATATGAGCTCTATAGATGAAATAAAATTTGAAAAAAGTGTACAGAATTCTAAGCAAATGCATTTTGATGTCTTCACATATAAAGATTTTTTTTCTTGTGGCATCTGTGATTAGAGCTTAAAAATTCATTTCTCTAGCGTTCTACTTACAAAACTCTCATAAATAATCAATTTATATTATCAGGGACATTAATAAATATAAAAGATTATAGTTCTCACTTATGAGAAACATAACGAGCAGTAGCAAATTTCGAAGAGACACTCATCTACATCTGAGTAATTGATAAACATTATTTCGTAATCATTTGCTATCCTAGTATATTTGCAGAGATCATTATTCTCTGAAATACCAAATCTAATCAAATTGGAAATTGCGCGTTTGTTTCATTTAGATCTAACCGGATGACATTTCATATCCATTATGGAAATTCCACCTCTAAACTGATAAAACGCAGGTTGCGTGGTTGTCCAGTTAATAATATTTATCACGTGATATTCAATTTAGCATCTAGCACTGAATAATGGATATAAATAATTATTCTCTGTTGTTGGCACGTTATGCAATTGCACGTGCTTCTAGAGATTTGGCATAAGCAATTTTAATGCTCTAGGTTTTACTGAAACTGTAGTATATGAGCAACATGCTGATAGCACTAAAGTCTATAAAATTAATTAAATCAGCCATGAAGACGAGAATGTATCGAACGAAATACATATAAGCTAATTTATATACATTTGTTGCAATACCATTGGCTTGTTTTTAAATTTCTATTTACAAAGTTGACGCCAAATTTGGCTTCCTATGTATTTACATTTTGGACGATTTTCTTTTTGGTTGTTTTTTATGCAGACAATAGTATTTCATTTTATTTTATTTTTAAACGTTTTATTTGTATTTATAATATGTATATGTTAACGATTATTAATACTAATAAATAGTCACTAATGGATTGTTTTTTTGCAAATGATTTTTAAATTGGTCACCCAACCACATTTCAAAATAAAAGGCGCAATGGACGTGACTTGTTTTAATTTTATGTAGCAATAATTACGTTTAGCTAACATATTCAAAGTAATAATGTGTCATTTGCTTTAATTTTAATATCTGGAAAAAAATTATTGTCCACTTCAATAGTTTGATTAATTCTAATTATTTCAATGAATAATTGAAAAAATACTTTAAAAAGTTAGCTCATTTGAGGACTATATCTGTTCATTATAAAATCCTACATAGAATAATTTTTTAATATTGACATAGATAAAAACTGAATTTCTTATTCAAGACTACGGACGTTCTTGCCTTATTTTATTGATTATTGTTTAGTGTTTTATAAGTTTTTAAACTTGTATTCTTAGATTCGTCTTATATCATCGGCCATGTAAATACGCCAGAGAAAATGTTTAGTTTGGAATTTCAGAAGAAAAAAATAATAAGCTATAAAATAACGACAAAAAAAATATTAGAATGATATCTAAAACAAAATATTTCACAAAAATTTATTCAGTATTGTGCACTCCCGCGCATACAAATTAATCCACTTTCGAAAACTTTTTTTATATTTCTCAAATCTTACAAGCACTTTAATCGTAATCAACAATATAACTTACACGAAAAAATTGAGAAAATCGAAAAAGTTTTATATAAAATCTGATTTCACTCAATTATAATCGACAGATGCACCGTGAGTGGCAGGTGGCGTATCGGTCAATACAAGCTTAGATTTCACTTTATAAGCAGTCTGTGGATGGTCATAGTGCACACTCGTATGTTGGTCGCCTGTCTGATGGTTGATAACGATGAATCAAGCGTTGTGACAGCTGATATGACAATCACTCTGTTCTCCCGATCTACTGTAGCCCTAGGTCGACCGCTACCATCATGATGCTGAAATCTGCCACTGTGTACCCATTCTTCCCAGCATCTTTTAATCACCGCATGGTATCCAGATACTAGTAATCTAAGAAGTGATAAGAGAGTTCCTAGAAGAGATAAGAAAAAGGTCCAACTCAAACCTCAAACATCTATTAGATATTGAATCAAACCCTATCCTTTAGAAAAGAAAAGCAAAATATAAACTAGCCAAACATGTAACGCCTCTCCAACATTATTTATTTAACAAAAATCGTAAGTTTTGATTAAATAGTCAATAAAGTCACCAATTCATTTCAAAAGATATCTGAAAAACACAAACTCTATTTATTAACTTTCTTCACAAGTTATACAAGATACATTTCCTAAATAACCCTCAATTAACCTGAATCCTAGAATTAAGCAATAGAGTATTAGCTTACCTGCTCCAACATAAAGGCAATTCTCGAATACTGATAGTTAGATTCCGATTATCACTTTCTCTCACCATAAAAATCACTTCTAATAAATTTCAATCACAGCCAAGAAACTACATCAAGTCACTTCAGTTTCTAACTTTTTAACATCTGTAACATAAGCTATTTGCAAAACTTGCCTTAACAAATTTATTAGGTTTATTGCTGAATCTAAATTTAAGTGCCCAGCTCCTTTCCAACTTTATGAAAGAGGAATTTTGGAAATTAAGTAAATTTTAAAAATGGGGGAAATAACTGTGAGCTGAATATAAGGATACACAGAAAGTGTACTATAAAAGAAAGGTTGAGGCTGTAGAAATATTGCAAGAGAGTGAAAGCTTTGAATAGAGCGCAGAAATAATATTAGGACTAGAGCTCGACTTTGTTTAGTCGAAGTTTCTTTACTGTGGATTAACTCACATCGGTTCCCAGTATCCGGGTTAGAAATATCTTTGATATTTATAGAAGTTCTTAGTAACACAATTCAGTGACAATGAACTAGTAGAGAGCTTCCCAATTTTAGGGACACAATAAATAAGGCTATGAAAAGTAAATTATTACATTCCTGAATTGTTTTTCCTTGACTATTTTAATTATTTTAACTATGATTAGAATGTTGAAGATATTAGATCTGTGATGACATTTGTCTAAGATAACAGAAATCAAATATTAAGGATACAACACTCATCTAACCGATTCTCGTTATCATTTATACCCTAATTATAACTCTAACATCATTTCATTTCAATTCTTATATTCATCTAATTTAGGAAATTACGTATTATTTGATTGGAAAGGGATTGGAATTTTAAATAAAAAATTAAAAAGTTATCCTAGATGTTAGTTAAAGGACAGTTCACAGATAACAAACGTTACAAAGCTTAGTTCGGAAGCGGTGCTTACATGTTTCGAATAACGTAAAATCATTCGTTAAACATCTTGAACCGATTCTGAATATAAGAAATACATGTGATCAAGCGGTATTTCAAATATTTTCAGAAACTCCGGTAACTTCAAAATCCTCGAAAATTTTATAACGAGGACAACTTTGCTGAAAAAAAATTCCCTTATTGTTGTTTCTAAGTGAAACATAAGAAAATAGCAATACATTGCAGTATATTGATAAACCAATCCTCTATCATTACAAATTCCGAAAAGAATTTAATTTTAAACACTGCATTAAGATCATAAGACATTCATCTTATATCATAGATATCATTCAAAGTATAGTAGTTCAGGTATATGTATACCTAAAAGGTATACAGGGAACTCGTCGCGCAAACTTGAAGTTGAAGTAGAGACTATCATTGATATTAAACATTTATTAAAGTAAGCTTAAAAATGCCATTCCAAGTAATAAACAGACACAAAGACATAGTAGGAACACAATACGAATTTTTTTGACTGATGATTTTTTTTATTATCATCTTAATTAGAAGCAACAACAGGACTTTTTGCGACGAATCTCCTAATTTGGAACTTTGGCAAAGAGAAGAGGACGAAATATGAGCTGGCACCTCCCTCTCCAAATATACATTCATGTAACAAATCAGAAATCCGGGTGAAGCCAATGTAAATCACATGAAGTATTCAAAAGTTCGCTCTCAGGCATTGATTCACGCATGACGTCTACACCATATGGATTTCCAAACAAGTATTGAAAAGCAAGTTTCACCAGTAAACAAAGCAGAACTTTGGAACAGCACACTGGTCTTATTTTCTTGAAGACATTCTTCTACAAACGCGACGCGTCGTTGATAATCTTCCAACTGAATCTTTGAAAATGAAACGGAAGTGAGGCTTGTTGAGCAAAACTCGTAACACATTTACTCGATATGATCCAATTGTAGTTTCTTGAATCCATATATTGGAGCCGAGATTTTGCTCTAGAGTATTTAATACCCTATTGCAAAATGTTTGTGTTGACCAAGATCGCCGGTATTCTGACTAAGAACTGAGAATGATCAATGTTCAAAACGCTTCTGATGCGCATAAATGATGGTTATTTGGTAATCCCATCATAGGAAACTTTTTATAATATAATCGTGCAGACTCACATCCTTTGTTGTTAGCTAAACCATACACAAAGTGAATTCGGCCATCTTGATGCCCGAAAAAAGATTCATGTTGACCGCACTCACTCGACAACTATAATGAAGTACCCCCTCATACTGACTTAGAGAGGTTGTGTTCAGAACCTCCTATCCATTTTCGACTTTACTTTCCTATGTGATTATAATTCATATCGATGCTCTTTACATCCCTTCTAAATTTGTAAGTAGGTTTTCGGGTAATCTGTGGTATAAGTAGGTATATCATTGGTATCTCAGAATTTTTTTTTCTTCTTTGATACCTTGCCTTAAATGTATGGTATTATTTATTAAATATCTCATTTCATATAATATGAAAAATTGTACGCAGTAATAATAATAATTTTGAGCCACACTAGTTATATTTCATTGTAGATCCCTAACTATCACATTGCCAATTTCTCAATCAAATCGGGAAAATAGCTTGAAATAATTAGAAAGAATGAGGTAAAATGCGCTTCTCTTGTTGCAAATGTCTCCAATAAAATCCTTTTTACAATGAATTCATAGCAGAATATGGTAGATTGCAGCTGAGAGGATATAAAGCTACCATTCATTTTGGTTATCTATCATAAAAACTGTGACAGCTTGAAAATATATCGAATTCTGATTTTTATGAAGGTATAGGGGTATATATCTTTTTCTTCCAACCGAAATATCTGGGGTGTGACGAAGTTAATGTACTGGTTACGATGGGGTTTGTGACAATTCATCGAAAATCGATATAGGAGTTTTATCTTTCTTTTTTTTCTTTATGTTCCTCTGAATTCGTAGAATAGAGCGATGCTGATAAGGAGACCTGGTTTTTTTTATTTATGTATCTATCAAACCCGTGTGAGAAATTGGCGAACGTACTCATATATTTCAAGGTATGTATTTCTGCGCATAGGATCTCATAAATTGTGTTGCTCTTAATGGAATAATATAGAATCTTTTGCTTTTAATAGTCAATGAAATTTCTTAAAGGAAATCAATACATAACAACTCAATAAAATCTCTCAAAAATCCAAGACTTTTACTTGCTCAGTCATTAAAATGTTTCCAATTTTACGCTTTTATTTTATAACTTATTTAATTTTTTTTAAATAAAGATATTTCATTTATTTCATACAAATTATTTATAATACAATGACAAATAGAATATTCGAATATTGAATTTTATAATTTTAGGCATACATGATAAACCATTTAGTAAAATATTTTTATTCGCGTCTTGCTCAAATGGGGTTTATCTGGCAGGCATTTTTCAAATTCTGTTCAATCTATAAGGCTGGTAATTTGAAATTTATGAACATGAGGTCATTTTCTTCACAATGAACATAATATTTTTTCTAATAAATCTTCACAAAATTTAGGTATGGCAATTTTGATATGTTGATTTAGGTTGAAAATTTTTGTCACAAATATACATTTTAAGTAATGCGTAAAAACTGTATAAAAATAATGGAAAACTTGAGACGCGCACACACACATAAGTATCAGAAAATAGTTATAATTTTCAAATTTCATTTCCGAAGTTAACTCATGAGCATGTTCTACAAGGTTTTTTTTTACAAAATGAGTGTATTGAGCATCTGATTCAAAAACGATTTTTTTCCATCAAAATTGTCTGAACTACGTTAAAGACCAAAATCATATTAAAGTGTACTCGCTTGTTTTTCTCACTCGATAAAAATCTCCTATTTCAGTAAGGTGCTAGAATGAATGTTTCGATTCCGAATCCCACCTGTTGAGAGAAAAGCAACATAAACCGGTTTCATCTCGTGAAGGAAAACGCACCGATACAGATTTCTAATGAAATGAAAACTGTTATGAGGATTGTGTCATGAACTGTAATGATGTGTAAGAGTGATGTCATGAGTATGCAGCTCAAAGAAATCATTCGAAACTAATGTTTTGGGGCAAAAGTTTATAGCCTTTGATTTTTGGAGCCATAAAATGATTCACTGCTTTCAATTTTAGCTGCAAGGGGACGTACTTAATACCGAACTGTACGGATAACCTCTAAAAATTATGAAGAAAAAGAAAAAAAGAAAGAGAATGTTGAAAAAGAAAGAGAATGTGAAAAGAAAGTGAAAAAGAAAGAGAATGTTGTAGCATGACAGTACAGGTGTCCACGTAGCCAACACCACAAAACAGTTCTTCGACTCATTCGGTTAGCACATCATCAGTCACCCCTCTCACAGCCCCGTTCTGGCACCTTCAGATTTTCATCTTTTCAATACATTGAAGTCATTAAGAAAATAAAGGTTTTCAACTGTTGTTGAAGACTTGACCGTCAGAATACAGGTCAAATACGTGGCAGTATATTTTTCAACAAATTTATAAGAAAGAGAAGTGAAATCAAGTGGTTCACAAAGTTCTCTATGATAGCGAATACGTCAGAAAAATAGTGTGTGATGTATACATTTGAATTTATATATTTTTCAAAAATATGTTACATTTCCTACTTCTAATTAACTAAGTACAGTTCTTTTACAGACACTCAGATCTCTCGTATTAACACACAGCATTTCCCCTGAAAACGAAACATATTTACTTTGAAATTTATATTACATTAATAGAATAAGAAGTTATTATTTCGAGGTATGGCTATTAAATAACAAGTTTAACGCTGCTATAGAAGAAGTACAAAGGCGACAAACGCCTGCGAACACCAGCTGTTTAACGAGAAGCCTTCTCTTTCGAATGAAGTGCTTTTCGCTTCTGCAAAAAATTTCGTACACCCATTCACATTAGTTTTTCTTTTTTTGGTTTCGTAGAAGAAATAATAAGTGATCAACGAATTGTTGTGAAATTTTACCTGAAACTTGGAAAACCCGCAACTGAAACCTATAATTTATCGAAAAAAGAGAATGGCAATGAATGTTCATCGAGTGCATGTGTGTTTGAGTGGTTGAAGCGTTCTCACGGTCGCAGAGAAGACGTTGAAGATGATCCACGCCCGGGTCGTTCTACCACGTCAGAAACGGATGACATAATCGAATAAATCGGTAATTTGGTTCGATCTGTCCGTCGGTTAAGTATTCTGGCGATGGCTGTAACTGTAGGAATACGCGAAGAATCATTATGGCATAATTATCTACCAAGAACAATGCACCAGCTCATTCCACATTGCCTGTCAAGAGGTTTCTTAGCCATGTACAGTATATCAGTGTTAGATAATCTGCTTCATTTGCCGAAGCTTGAGCCATGCAATTTCTATCTGACTCTTAAGGTGAAATGTGCCTTAAATTTACAGGATTTGAGTCCGTTGGAGCTGGAAAGAGAAAACGACTCGCTTCCTGAAGCAGCGGAAAGAAGACTTCTACCACTGTTGCGAACAATGAAAGATTCGCATAGAGCGTTGTAGAGATAGAGAAGGGGCATATATTGAGTGTGATAATAATTATATATGTATAACATCAAAATAAAAGGTTTTATAAAGATAGTGTCGTTATTAAATAACCACACCCCCTATGCATTCTCTCAGGAAATTTCAGATGAATATGTAAAATACATAATTTCTTACAACTGTTATTCAAAGCCCGGCTATATATATATATATATTTCGGTAGGGCTTGGTTTGGCTTGTGCTGATCTCGTTCCTTCCCGCCCCCGCCCGTGTCATATGGAATGTGAACTTTTACTAGTGAATTGAGCGTATATAATTTAATCACATACTTATAGTTTACATATTTGAATGCACATCGGTGTCAGAATTAATAAATTTTGTTTTACGAAATTTATTTTCAGTCCACTAATTATTTTTCAATTTATTATATTTGATCTATCAGAGGCAACACACACACACGTGTGTGTGTGTGTGTGTGTCTAAAAGTTTATTTATCAGATTTGTTTGCTTCCCTTTCGTACCAAAAAATTAAAAATCCATACAAATAAAAAAAAAATTTAAATGCGTGTATGAAAATATGTTACATATATAAATATATAACTTAACGTTAAACTTATTAAAATATGTAAAGAAAAGTAAATTATATGAAAGTATATAGCTTGAAGTATATAATCTGTTCCTTAATTGAAATTATTCAAAGAGAAATAC
>BMAW01122955.1:0-42943 GCA_019974015.1 Nephila pilipes | reverse complement strand
TCCATCAGGGCTAACGAAATATTCAGAAGCAATTTTGTTGTTACTTTATACATTACACTTTTGAAACATCCTTTTTTTTTAAATGACGTAATATGCTCAAATATGACAATGTTCGTATTTAGAAAAATATTTTTAGTATATCTTAAACATTTTTCCAAATTATGATGTGTAACCAAAATAATTATTTAATAATTACTTGTTATTAATTAAGATATTAGTTAAAAATAGAGGTGTTAGCAAAGAGAAATGGGGCCTTAAGAATGGGAAATGGGAATGATTAATTTATTATTTTATCATCGTCACACTGAGAAGCAACACGAGAGCTACTGGCGACGAATCACGTAAATTTGACCCATGGTCAAATGACGAGGAAGACACTTGAGAAGGAATCTCCCTTTCACAATTTCTACACCACTCAAATGCGAGGATCTGGGACTTTGACCAGAATCCCCAAATTTTGGCGCCATCTGTTTTCTTCTCGATGAGACAGTTTTCGCCTTCTTTGGAGCTGACGCATCGGAAGCAAACCCTGGTTATAATTGCTTCTTTGTTTTCGTTATATAATGATAAATCCAGATCTCTCTCTTGGAGGAAGACAAATTAACATTAGTGGAGGAATACAACTAGTCATGAGTCAAACCAAAATTTAATCTATCAATTTTAGCAATTTACTTATATTAATAACTGACACAAAATGTAACTGATTTACTTCGTATAACGTGATGAATGACATACTAAAAATGAAATAAAACATGATTAAATTATACGAAATTTGTTTTGAGTCTCAGGTGTTTTGGGGGGGGGGGATTGACTCTGGATAGAAATTCAATAAAAAAAATTGAAACGTTCATGCTTTCCAATGAGATTCATAAATAAATCTTCACATAAATGGTTAGGTTTAAAAACTACTCAAATTCTCTTTAATATAGAACCACTCTCAAAATAGTTTGAACCTGAAAAGGAAGAGTATACGTAAAGACATTTACTTAAACTCATTTTTACATTCCTAATCTTAGCTTACACTCTCCCTATATATATCTTGTTCAAATTTTCAATTGTTAATAAAATACTTTTTATTCATCCACTCAAGTTCAAATACATTTTCCTAAACTTGTAGTGGATGACACTTAATTTTAATACCGTTTTTTTCAAATATTAATTCATTTCATTAAATTTAATTGATGCAAATGGTGAAATGTAATTCAGGATATTTAATTGATGCAAATTTTTTTTTCCTTATATAAGATATTAAGCGCACAAGTCTACGAGACCCGCCACTCTACACGAAATAACCGATGACTCACATGGAAACTGTCTCATGCAAAACTGAATTCAATATGGAGGGGATGTATATCAATTGCAGTAACTGCTGAAAAGAAATCAAAGAAACCTTCTGTGAAACCATTGCTTTTCTTCTTGTCATCACGATGATACTGGAAGGGGAGTATAAAGCGTCCCTCTTCAATAACAATATCAGATGTTAAAACTCCTTACTTATCTGCTTGATGAGGCGTCATTTCAGCCCAATTGGAAGAGGCACTGCAAAAAAAGCGACCGGTCAACTTTCCTTCGGAACCACTGTACCAGGGTTCCAAACAACATTCCGCATCAAGGTCACAACTATCTCTCCCCCTGCATGGGCACGGAGTAGAATAACATTTCCGATACCTCAAAGCAAACGTCCAGCTCCGAAATACCAAAGACTAAACAAGGGAAACTACATATTTTCAATGCAAATTATCTAAGGTCACTTTCTCTCAAGAACTGAAATATTACTCACTTCAATCCGAAAAGCTAACAAAAAAAATTTCAAACTCAGTAACATTGATCGGGCTTCCAATTCTTTTCTATTATCTCCCTTATTTTCCATTCATTGCATATCATTTATATATCATTATATCCAAATTACTTCACTTCATTTCTATCTTCATCTAATTTACCTAATCAAGTTTAATTTTAGTTGAGAAGAAATTGTAATTCCCCACAATTCATATTGATAAGTCCCAAAAATTAGGGAAGAGAAAATTGCGAATAGAGAGAGGTTCAAAGTTACGCTGTACAACGCAGCCTTCTTTTTGCATCTAAGAGCGAATCTTTTATACCCCCTATCAGTGTGGTGTGGAAGTTAAGAGAGGAAGGTGCCAGCTCAAGTGTCGTGTTCGTAGCCTGACCGAGATTCAAAATTACGAGGTCCGTCGCAAATAGTGGTCATGTTGCTTTTAGGGTCGACATTAATAAACCCAATTACTAAGACAAAGTTCAGAAACTTCATACAAGTTAATAAGTCGTACTGTTGTATGTTACGAGAGTCGAAATTTGATATTAATCATGATGCATGATTAATTTCAAATTTCAATGTCCAATTAGTCGTGCATATCAAGTCATTATCAAAAAGGGTCTTTGAAACGTATGTTTATTAATGATACACTTTCTGAGCTTAAATATTAAAAAATCGAGTATTTCTCAGGCTTTTTTTTTTCCCCTATTAAAATAATGTTTCAGGTTATGGACGTCGGAAATTATCCAAGTGTAGACAAAAAAAAAAAGGTATGTTTAAAATTACAGAGCATAGAAATTACATTTATACATGTATTCGTTTTCTTTAAGATATTGTTTTAAATTATCTTAGTTGTTTTCAAATTACTTTACTCAATTTAGCTTAACAATATAATGAATAAATTTCTTATAAGTACGGCCTAGTAAACTCATGGTCGAAAACTCACGGCAGGAGACTTTCATTGCGTCATGAGTTAGAACTTTGATGTCACAAAAGACCGGCCATGTAGCCGAGGCTGCTGCGTGTTAAATGTATCGAAGGCTCGAATTCCTCCATTGGTGTTTTGTGGAAATTGTGAGAGGGAGATTCCAGCTCAGTTGTCGGTCTTGTCAATCAACCGATGCTCAAAATTACGTTATTCATAAACTGCTCTCAAGTTGCTTCTAATGCAATGTTAATGAAACCAAATCAAATCTTACCATTACGACAAATTGATATATTTTGTCTAAACTCTCATGGAGAATCCTGAAATTTAAATTCCCTACATTGCGTCAAGAATTTTTATTAATTATTACGCAAAATTTCAACATCTGTATCCGACAAAATGATATATATGCTGCTGTTTTATTTATCGATACATATTTTGTTATTGAATAAAAGACCTACTTATTTATATTTTCTTATAAAGTTGAATACGTTAATCTTAGTACCGCGGCTCCATGTTTCAACCGATAAAATTATTTTCATCATTTTTTGTTCGTTATTTCTTGATCTATTGATGTATATATAGGGTGGCCATAATTAAACTGGCTGTGCTCAGAGTGATCTGTAGCGCGATCTAATTGCGAGGATTACGCCAAATGTTGCAGGAATATTAAACTAGATGGGAGCAGAAAATTCATCAGGAAAAAAAGTTCAAAAAGTCACCGCCAGAAGAATATGTGGAGCCGTGTAATTGTACAGAGAGTTTCTTAAAAAATGCAGTAAAAATATTAAAATAAAATATTTTTTATTTACCACTTTCAAATCAGATTCAATATGGCCACTCTTTTTGTGGACCACGTATTGCATTTTGTGCACAGCATTCACAATAGTAGATTGTAATAAGTCTGCAAAAATCTCCTTTACATTCCGTTATATGTTGTCCTTCAATGAAAGAAGCAGTAATATTTTGTTGTGCTCTGTCGACAATCACTGTTGCAACTTCTCCGATTGTGTCATGTAGTACGGGTTTTCGTCCTCTGCATGGCTTAAACTTCTAAGAACTTGTCTTCTCGCTTTTCAGAAAACCATTTTTTTTAGCCATTTACTAAATCATGAACTTTACCTTTTCGCATTTTTGGTGTTATCTAAGAGCACAAAAAGTGATTGAGGCTTTGGACTGGCCGAGCTGAAAGAGATTGACAAGAAATTACTCTTGACTGAAGAAGGAGTCATTATTGCACGTAATTTTCAATCCAATTGTTTCTAAAAGTAACTTATTGTATTTTAGAGTCCAAGAAGCTAGTACTATTCCAAAGGATATGCCACAAAACTTAATAAAGAACTTGTTCTGTTGTTGTTTTCTTTGGGACTCGGTAAATGAAATTACAAATTAAGAGATTTTATCCGAGTTTATGTAAATTTTTTGCTTTTTAAAAACTATTGTCATATTGAACTTGAATTAAATTATTAAATGTGCTAAATAAAACGTAATTTTAATTCAGTATTCATTTTGCATTTTTTAAGACTCTCTTTTACATTACACTGCGCCACATAATTCCCTACAGATAACTTTCGGAACTAATTTTGTTTTTCTAGGAATCATTCATTGCCCGTCTTGTTTAACCTTTCTACCACATTTGGCGCAATTCTAGCGATTAGATTGCTTTGCAGAACACGCTGAAAAAATCAGTGTAATTATGACTACCCTGTATATCCAGGGTGTTTTTTGTTCTGTCACCAAAAAACAGAAATTAAAGCTATCTCTCTATTTAAGCTTATTCATTTCAACGTATTTGATATACAGGAACAGATTAAAATTTTATACTGAAGTGAAACTTTTGTAATATTCCTAAAAACACCAGATATAGAGCAGATATCGTAACAAAAAACTGCTATTTTTCATAAATTCATTGTGATGTTCAGTAAAAAATTTCTTAAAAAAAAACTGAGCAATAAATTCTTAAAATCTCACTTCAGTACATAGATAAATATCTAAACAATGTGAAGATAAAATTTTGACTTTATATGTCCAGTAGTTTCTGAGAAAAATTTACATAAAAATTCACAATTTAACATTGTCAATATAGGGGGTACCGACTCCCCTTAAAAAGAAAAATTCGGAGATAGAAAAAACTGGAGTTCCATCGGAAAAAAAGTGGCTGATCTGCTGCGATATAATAGATGAGTTTTCACAATCCGAATTTGCTCTAAAATAGAAGAAACATATTATATTAATAGATTATTGTCTCAAGTAGAAGCAACATGATAACTTTTAGTTCTAGGAAAACGAGTTCACACTAAAGGGTAGAATTACCCAATCGATATCCCAGAAAAAACTGCCATCATATCAACAAGAGCAGAACAACGACACCAGCCTGCAAAACAGTATTTAGCGAAATCAACCAAGTTTTCCAAAACTTTTATTAAAATAAAGGCTTTATTATTGTTTTCTTATCAGATTATATACATTGAACATCGTTCCCTGTAAGATTATTTACATTAAAAATGGTTTTTATTACGTTATTTGTATTAAATATTGTTTTCCATGAAGATTAATTGTATCGATTGATTGAAAGTTTACTGACGTCTCACTCAGAACAGACACATGGACTATTGGCGAAAGGTCCCATAATTTTAAACCTCGGTTAAATGACAAGGATAAAATTTGAACGAAACTCATTCTCCAATCTTCCCGAAACACTCCAAATGGAGGAATAGACAGAATTAATGTGCAATAAATACCTCTATATAGTTGTCTGAAAAGATAATTATAATTAAATCAAAAAACTTTCTACAATAGGGAGATAATAATTCAAAATGATCTCTGCATTAGTGAATGATCAAGGTGAATTTCACGAAAGACACACAAACAGAATAAGCAAAATTAAACAAATAACACAAAAAGTTTAGTAATTGTACATAATACACATATCCTTAAACCTATTAAATTTTCAATTCTACAATATTACTGGTCTTTGTAAGACAAAAATTTGCAAATGAGAGACAGCAGTTGGTATACCGAAAAACCGGTAGCAGAGTGTATACGGTTAATGGAAAAACAAGAAATATTAAAAAAATATTTAAAGTTAGTTCCTACTTAGTCAACAAAGAAAATTTTTATTTTTGTTTCTTTTTATTAAATAATTACTATTAATGTACATATGTATATACATATGACAAAATCACAATATTAAGTGGCAAAATAAATTTTTTTCCAGCTATCTACGAGCTTCGTCACTGACGGTTTTTATCCCTAAATTTATATCCTGCTAAATGTCTTACAGAAGAAAATTTTTTTCCATATCAAACTAAAATTAATTATGTGAAAATCAATAAAAAACATTTCATGCCTCGACGAGATTCGATCCGAAGGCATGAAGATTCTATGCCGACGTTCTACCAAATTTGCCATTGCAAGAAAAATGACACAGTAGAAACAATGGCTTGTTTCTTAATTTATCCAGTAAATTAAACGGTTGGAATGCAGTTTAGCCCAACCATCCTAGGTGATAGGAATTATTTTGGCGGTATTTTGCCAAATGTGGCAACCCTAGTCGGCTTCATGGACTTAACGTTCATCCAAAAAAAAATATAGCCACGTTTGACAATTTTCGAAACCGCGCCAAGTGGTTAGGCTCAACTGCTTTTTCACCAACTTGAATTTAATTAATGAATTAATGTTTGAAAAAACTGTATTGACATGAAGTATCATCCACTACAAGTTTAAAAAAATGTCTTTGAACTTGAGTGGAAGAACAAAAAGTATTTTTTAACGATTGAAAATTTGAACAAGATATATATAGGGAGAGTGTGAGCTAATTCTAGGAATTTAAAAAGTGAGTTTCGAATCATTAATTATGTCAGTAAAATAAACATAAACATGGAAACCATAGAAAATAAATAAAAAGGATTTATCTACCAATATACATAATTTAAAATATTTACACTGCATACAAGCATGTAGAACACAAAATGCAAATAAATGATGAAATTAAGCGTATATAGAGCGAAACCCACAGATTAGGGAACCAGAATAATTCAAAGACCTAATGGTATTGAAGATCATACATTTGAACCAGAATAAATTGATGAGGACGGTACTCAAGCAGTCAGATTATTCTCCAAGCATACGCACCCCGCCAACAAAAGAATCTTGAGAACTTACCAATTTAAGGAGCATCAACCCCTCTACACGATGGCTCTTCAGTGGCATCAAGACTCGAACTTATGACTAGACGAAACAGCGTCGGTTAAGAGATCCTGACCGTGATACACTCAGATAGCAAGAAACGGATTGTGCGGCAACACTCTTGATAGGTTGTTTGTTCCATCCACTTACTTGGAAATAGTATAACTGTAAAATATATATCTAATAAGAGTAATTTCAAATAAATAACATCGAAGTTTTGAAATATACGACTTTTTAATTAAATAATGAGCTTTTGGTGCCTGTAATTTTTTTTAAAAATTTAAAGCCTGGACTTTTCAGCCCAAATTAAACAGGTGTTTAAAACTTACAAATGGATTCGCATTTTCATGTAGTCCACAGTAGCCTAATGGTTATGTTTACGAACTCAAGGCTGATAAAGTTTTCATTTAATCTAAGGTTTGAGTACTAATGACACTAAAATCCCGCTGTGTAGTGGGGCTGATGCACATTAAATCTGTAAAAGTTGCAAGTCCTCCAGTAGGTGTATTGTGGTCATTGTCAGTAGGAACTGCTATCACACGTGTCGCTCTCATCACTTGTGTCAAAATTATGAGATATTTTTCCGATAGCTAGCATGTTCTCCTAAGTATGACGTTAAATAAGCAGTCAATAAAAAAAATTCATTTTAATGTACATTGGCATAATATGGAGAAATCTATTTTGATTTCCATCTCATTTGTAATTCTTTTTTAATATTTTTCATAGGCTGTTTACTCCTGTTCAATTAATCAATATGGACACATAAATGAATTGTAAAGAAATATACAAAAATGTGGTTACATATATTACTGCAGAAATAGCTTTTTAATCTGACACGTTTGGGCCCACAGCCTTTACAGATAAGAGATTTTAACGGATTATCGAGCAACAATATAGATGTAACGGAATACCAAAGATAAACCGCTCTAGAAAAAAATTTAAACGTTTCAAATATATACTCTAAATTCTACTTTTGATTGAACTTTTTTCACACGTATTTGATATAACAGGGATTAGGTAGAAAATTAATTCTGTTTTTGCAAGAATTACTTTGATTTAATACAATCGACCCGAATTCTCAACAAAAAATTTCACTTTAATTTTTTTAACTCTAATATTGGAGACGAGGAATTTAATGTGATTTCAATTTGTGAGAACTACACAAGTTTTATAACCCAAATATGTAATTTTGTGTGTATTATGATTTTCGTGTTCAAAGCGAAAACACCTGCGACACTTGTTTTGATTTGATTGAAACTTTTTAGACATATCAAAACAAGGAACGGAAAAAAATTATTTAAACAAATGATTTGCCTTCAATATGAGGAACGGATGAGAACGAGCGGTTCAACAATTAAACCTTCATTTTTTTATATATATATCTTATCTAAGTATTAGTCGTATGCCCAACGAGGTGTGGGATACATATATTTTTTTATTTTGTGCAAAATGAACTAAATGTTAAATTATAGCTTTAAAACCTTAGTTTTATTAATTATAACTTTTGTATTTTTCGGCAGCCTTCACATAATGTCATTTTTGTGTTCTTGAATTCGTGACATGTTTTTTTTTCAGACGATAATTTACTTTGTATGATACATGTGCAATCTTTATGAAACAAAGTGTTTAAGATCCTAAAAGAAAACTCGTAGTTTATTGTATTATTTTTGCTGATTTCTTAAGATTCTGGAACCAATCTGCTATTTTTCCAATCAAGCAATATATATTTATTGTACGAATTATTTGTACTCCTATTCTTTGAGAACATACCTGTCATGTAAAAATAAAATTAAGTGTGTTTTATTACCT
This sequence comes from Nephila pilipes, assembly GCA_019974015.1. NCBI lineage: Eukaryota > Metazoa > Arthropoda > Arachnida > Araneae > Nephilidae > Nephila > Nephila pilipes. The sequence continues at coordinate 34,244 of BMAW01122955.1, read as the reverse complement.
TTACGCATATTCTGAGCCTGTTTAGAGGCCATAAATAATCAAGGAAGTATTATAATAACGACAAAAACCAGTTAAAAATTATATTCAAGCGTTGAAAATTCATTCATAATTGGATATTCCTGTATTAATAAAAAGCGCAGCTCAAAAGAAAAATAAACACAATATAATTACGGTGTACTGTATTGCAGATTATTAATAAAGATGACTCGTTTTCAGGACATCACATTTATTTGCGGACATCTTTTCAAACATAAATTCAAGACACAATTTCCACAAACACAATTTTTCAACGTTCGTCTTTACCTCTTGTCTATTACGTTCTTGTCTTTACCATCTTGTCTATTAATTATCAACGTTCGTCTTTACCTCTTACTCTATTTTCTTTTTTTATCTTCGTTGCCAATAAAATTTTCTAAAATCAAAAATATGATCTGGTGTTGCCAAAAAAATATATCTTAATAAAGAATATTGAAAACGGTATCACTTTAAGTTTAAATCGTTTGCTTTTAAAAGTTCAATAGAAAATATATTAAAAAAGTATCACATTAAGATTAAATCGCTTGTTTTTAAAAATTGAATATGTCAGAACGGTTAAAGCAAGTTGTGACAAGCTACACTAGAGCAAGAAACAATGCACATGTGCATTTAAAAAAGTATACGACATCATATTGCTTCCACGGCTGTTTTTGAAAAATCGTTAAGGATAATTCGTAAATATATGAGTTTTGCAGAGGCATATTTTTTTGAAATTTAAAACATTAACCTATTAGAAAACAAGAAATACTATCTCGAAAAAATTACTGCTAGCTAGATAAGCAATTGGCGAAAATGCGAGCAGCGCTGTATCATGACCTGGCATTCAAAAGTAAAAAGACACAAGTAATCCACGAGAAAAACTCCTGCCAGTAGCAGGATCGGTGGTGGATTTTAGAATGTAGCAAATTATCGAATGCCTCTTTAAAGTGTACTTGAAGTATTAATTCACTAATTCTTGGAGCAGTAAAACCTAGTTAGATTGAATTTATTGGTACAAGGGTGGTTGGGGTTACTGAAAATCCTGGTAAATTAGAGAATGCAAAGAAATTAAATGAAATGAAAATATTCTTCCAGAAAATTATCTTTATATTACACAAATATGTATGAATCATGTTAATGAAAATAAAGACTTCTTCTTTATGAACAAAGAAACTCCCTTAGAATTGTATAATTGCATTTTTCTGTCACTCAATGTAGCAACAGAAAAATGTCAAAAGACATAACTAAAGTTTGTTTGAATTTGCACAGAATAATTCTAAATCCCCACTTTCCCAATTTCTTTTCTTGCATTCGTAGCTTTTAGGAGATTTCAATAAAGAATATAATATTTCAAAATGCAAGGAGGAAGCACATAAATGCTATTATGGAAATTTGTAGGTCCCTCCTCAGTTTTTCTTTAAAAAAGTTATTCCTTATATTGATCTGAGCTGTCTGGGGGAGGAATTTGTTAAGGAGTCAAAGTTCGAAATTCCACAGAAATAATTTCTTTCGTTCGTTCTTTTTTTAATCATTTTTCTTAGTTAAAAATTCCGTTCATTCTGGAAAAGATTTCTATTTCAAAGCTTTAGCTATGCATCGATACATATTTTACTAAATAAAAAAAATATATAAGGTTTTATATGAAATTTAGAACACAGTTAATTAAAAAAAAAAACCAGTGAACTTTTATATTAGTATTCGCTTCTAATACGAATGAATGAAAAAAATCATAACAGAAAGGATTGATAATGTTTAAATAAAACGATAAAACACTTGTGAATTTATGTTGAATTTGTTTTCATTATTAATTAAAGTTGCGTAAAAAATTATCAACTCTAGAAATACATAAAGTTGTTTGCACGTTTTTCTCCTTCTACCACCTTTATCGTTCATGATACATTTTCATCCGAAACCAATAAAATTTTTCCAAAATCTGAAAATTTCAGGAAAAGAAAAAAAAAGAACCCTTTTACTGTTTTAAACACAAAAAAATAAAATTTAAAGGAATTGTTTTATATTGAAAAATTCTTTAAAACTCTTTTCATCTTTTTTTTGACATAAAAAACAAGTATCAAAGTGTCTCTATAGAAGACACTTTCGAGAAATTCCGGAAGAAATAAAAAGTATAAATATTAGAGTTCGTTTCTGTTTCTAAAAGATTAAATAATGCTTAGGGAGTAAAGAGGAATTTCAATTTTCTGCACTGTGTGCTTTGTAATGAAGTATTTTTACGACGCTAGTAGATTGAAGCTTAAAAGGAATTTTTGTTCCTTAGCTTGTTAGAAATCTCCAGCTACACAGTAGAGCTCTAAGAAGCGAAAACACTAAGTATCGTAACTCAATTTTTCACCAATTTCTTACTTTTCCAATCCATATTTTTTTATCAAAATAACTTACTTATTTTGGCCATTTTTGAAGGAAAGTAAAAAGGCTCCTTAACTGTATGATTGGAGTAATTTAAAGTATAATTGCTTCTCAAGGCACAGAATTAAATGTAATACAATAAAATTTTAAAGTCAGTCTTAACTATTCTGGTCCTCTGAGTAATATAGAGATTAATAATATTAAAAAGGTTTCTCGTTACAGACAAAAAAAATTATTTTGGTTTTTAATCTTCTTTAAACATATAATTTAGCATTTTGTAAAATAAAGGATTAGTTCAAATGTGTTTATTTAGTTAACATTTAAAAAAATATATTAATAATATACTTTTTTGTATTAGTCCTCTAAAAATACCCTTTAAAATACTCAAGAAAAATTAAGAAATAACCTTAATAAATTTGTTTCATCATACCAGTTGATATACAAGGTGGGAATATTAAATAATGGAGGCTATGTTGTAAAACATTCTATTTTGATTTTCCACATATTTACTTATGGTCACCTTCAATATACACCCCTCCTCTATCCCTACAACTCTCTTTGCGAAACATCCATTCTTCGAAACGGTGTTGGAAGTCTTATTCTGTCAGTTCCTTTAAAACTCATGCCGTTATGTCTTTCTCAGTTTCAGCGACACAAATCTTTTTTTAATGCTAATATCACTTTAGGAAACAAATAGAAGTTACATGGCGCTAAGTCCGGCGAATGAAGAGGATGGTATAACTTTGGAAGACTATATCTGGCTAGAAATCTCTTGACTGACAATGAGGAATGAGCCGACGCATTGTTTTCGAAGAAAAAATTGGCGTACAGTTTCTTCATCAATTCTTACAGTCTCAGCACGAATACTTATCCGACGGTCAGATCGAACCAGAATACCAATTTTTATCGATAATGTGATAAGTTTTGGAAGTAAATGAGCTAACCTGGCTTGAATAATCTTCAATGTATTATCAGCCATCATAAAACAGCTTAAAAAACTCATACACGTGATAAACATTCATTGTCATACACTTCTTTCAATATATTATAAATTTCCATAGTGGGTTTTCCAAGTTTCGTGTGATACATTCGTTGCTCACTTATCAATTTTTACGGGGAAAAGAAACTCAAATTGGACGAAGGGTACGTTTATAGGAATTTGCTTATAGGAGCGAGAGACTCTGCATTCGAAAGAGAAGGCTTCACGCTAAGCAACTGTCGGTCACTGGGGTTTGGCGCTTGCGTACTGCTACTGTAGCAGAATCAGTATCGTAATTTAATAACCACACCATATATGTATTTCGTAAATATTCACGTACTGACGAGTAGTAAATTTATACAAAAACAAAGAGCTTTAAAAGTATTACATTTATGCCAATAATGAAAACACTTTTATCATAACCTTAACAAAAAATTCGAATCAATATTTACAATAAATGTTCAATGTGTTCGTTTAATTCTGAAAGTCAAAACTGCATTATTTTGCACATATTTTGAGAAACGAGTTTCTAGATACTTCTTGTATCCTTGTAGCTTCTTGTATCCTTTCATAATTATGGCAATTTTCAGATAATTATTTGATGATTATTTTCATAACCTTTGTTCTTTAAATAACCTTACAGAAAAATATCAATGAATTCTCAGATCAGGGTTTCAAATCAGTCGATGTAATATGTGTGAGAATAATGAAACCAAGGTATACTTTCAGGATTGATTAAGCTATTGAATCATCACAAGAAATCTTTGGTCCTCTTGTTACTCTGAATTCCCCGACTTTTTATCGGGAGATATTTGAGTAACGAAGTTTAGGAAAGTAAACCCCAAAGAATTAATTATCTGAAAATTGCCATATTACTGAAAGACGAAACAAGAAATCACTCCACGTATATTGAAAAACTTTTTTCAAAATATGCCCAATCAAGTTCTGCTTTGCCTCTTAGAAAATGGCAGACACTTTGAACATTAGCTTTCAATATAGGCTCAATGATCTTTTCTGCATTATCTTAGAAGTGTGTTACTCAATTAGCATAAAATAATCGTTTTAATACTTTTAAATTTATTCCTTTGACCATTAGAACAATTAGTCAGAATCTTATTACGTTCAGTGTTACTGTAAATATAGGCTTTAAATAATTATTTGCGGTATATGAATGTAATATTTACAACAATAGTAAAACGCACTTTTAAGCAATTCAGTAAATAATAAATACCGTGAATATTTGTATGAAAAATATTAAAATAAAATATCTAAACAAATAAACGAAATTTTAAACTTTATGAAACATTCAATCGTTATATTTATCTAAAGCGTTCTGTGCGTATACACTTAATAACATGAAATTATTAATTATATATATATATATATATATATATATATATATATAATTACTCCGCCCGAATTACACAAGAAAAACAACTAGAACCAGAATTAGATTGGTAAAATGTTCCCTCATTGTGGAAAAAATTTCATTGTACCCTTACTGCAATCTGTATGCAATCAAATTTAAAGTTTGAATTAAATTTCGCCAGCAGGTATTGTTTGTAACTCATACAATGCAGAATAATACACTTTAACAGCTCTTCACCTAGTATTGGGGAAAAAGTCTTGCATTGGAAGTAGGACTGTTTCATCCCTTAGGATATAAATCCTGCAGACCAGCTGAAACTTTCTGTGCGCATTATGGCGCATGCGAGCAGGGCTCGTTCATGAATATTAAAGGGTTAATTAAATGAATGCATTATATCAGGTTGTAACATCTCAATTCCTTTCTTTATAAATTCAAAAGTAAAAAGGCACGAAAAGTTAAATGACTTTTAAGGTTTCAAGAGAGCCGATGTTTTCATATATGTACAATTTTCTAAAAAATATGAATTTATTGTGCTTGTTCTTAAGAAAAAGAATTTCATCTATTTATTATTTAGACAAAACATTCAAAAATATTTCTTTTCTGACAAAATTATTTTCTTCTTTGATTTTAAATGAATAATCCTTGGTTTATAGCTTCACTACCATATTTTTAATCTTAAAAAATATGAATTAAAATTTTTCATGCATTCTACAAAAACCATCAAAAATGCAAATAATTTAAATTTGTTTTATAAATATAAAACACTACATTTTAATTTTACTATAGTTCAAAAAATTCATCAAAAACGAAATCAGTGTTTGGAAATTTTGATGTTATTTTGTTATTTTGAAAAAATAAATGTTTCGAATATTTCAAATACCTCAAGGTTGGCAATAAATTTTAAAAAAACATTTCTTTTATGAGGAACTAAAAATAGGTAATTTAATAAAAATGTCTTCGTTAAGATTCTAAGTTTTAATCCATTTGATTATTTTAATATATGTGCTACTGAAATTTTAATTGATTCATGGATTTAATTATAGCTAGTTATTATTAATTTTCAAGGAAAATAATTTTCCTATTTCAAACAGAAATTTTTTATTCACTTAACAATTAATAAAAGTTTATTGATTGCTCAAAGGCTGTCTTATTAAATTCCTACTATTAGCTCACACTCTCCCTATATATATTTTGTTCAAACGTTCAATCGTTAATAAAATAAATTTTATTCATCCATTCAAGTTTAAATGCATTTTTTTTTAAATTTGTAGTAGATGACACTTCATGTTAATACAGTTTTTTAAAATATTTATGCAATTAATTGGGGAAAATGCAGTTTAGCGCAACCACTTAGCGTGATTTCAAAAATTGCCAAACTTGGTGATTATTTTCAGCTGAACGTTAAGTCCGCGAAGCGAACCAGGGTAGCCACATTTAGCAAATAAATCCTGTCGTTAAGGGTTGTTGGGCTAAATTGCATTCCAATAATTTAATTTACTGTATGAAATAAGAAACAAGCCAATGCTTCTTCTACGTCATTTGTCTTGCAATGGCAAAGTTGGTAAAGCGTCGACGTAGAGTCTTCATGCCTTCGGATCGAATCTCGTCGAAACATAAAATTTGTTCATTTGATTTTCAAATAATTCATTTTAGTATTATGTGGGAGAAAAACATTTCTGTTATTTAATATATTTAGTAGGATATAAATTTTGGATAAAATGTCGTCAAGGACGAATCTTGTAGATAGCAGGAGAAAAAATTATTTTGCCACTTAATATTGTGATTCCGTCGTATGTATATATATATTTATATTAATTGTAATTATTCAATAAAAGTAACTAAAATAAAAAATTTCTTTGGTGAGCTAAGTAGAAATTTACTTAATTTCTTTGTATTACTTGTTAATCTAATTTATTGACGTTGCACTTGGAATAAGCAAGAGAGCTAACTCATCAATCAATAACTCCCGAGACTAACATTGAAAACAACATTTTTTTTGCAAAATTTTTTTTTATTCATCAACATAACACCTTTTGTTAATCACCTTTTAGGGTGATACAATCGTTCCAACGCTTTTCCGAATTTTTTTTTTTTTTTTTTCGCAAGAAATCTTTTTTGTTGCGAGTAAATAGCGATAAACAGCTTTCTGAATCATCGACTCGTTGCTGTTTTTGTTCCATCGAAAGCAATCGCGGCACCCACTTGGAAAAAACCTTTTTCATGCTCAATTTTTCATGAAGGATAGTAAATACACTTCCATATGATATCTGTGTCATCTCAGCAATCTCACGGAGCTTCACTTTACGATCTTTCATTATAATTTTTGTCACTTCACTCACATTTTCCGGTGTAACGGCTTCCACAGGTCTACCCGAGCGTTCCGCGTCATTTGTGTCGGTACGACCACGTTTAAACTCGGCAAACCACCGACAAATCGTTGCTTTTGATGGACAAGAGTCCGGGTAACATTTTTCAATCCATTGTTTCGCTTGCACGGTGTTTTTACCCATTAAAAAACAATGTTTTATCAGAACACGAAACTCGGTTTTTCCCATTTTTTAAACAATCTACAAAACGACTTTACTCCAACCTCGATAACTCAGCTGTTTCTGGTCCGATCGACTTAAAATTTTGACACGTTTCAAGCAAAGGTTAGTACTCTAGAAAGATCTGGTTACTGGTTTACTACGAGCGCCATCGCTGGGTTAGTCTCGGGAGTTATTGATTGATGTTTTATTGGCAATGAACCTGGCTGTTTTTATCCTCTGTTTAAGGACGACGATGAAACTTGAACTGCATTCCCTCTCCCTTGAATAACACACAGTGCTAATTCTTTTGAAAAATAGAAGAAAGGATTATGAATACAAACAAACTACCATGTGAACGAATTTTAATTGGAAGTACAAGCATACTAGAATAAAGATCCTGATAGTTATTCTCATACTATATACATTAAGTCCTATTCTTTCAAAAGGTAAAAGGTTTTAATTGGTACCTGTCTGAAAATCTGGCACGTACCTGTGAACAAAAATATTTCTTTTTTATTTGTTGAAAAGAAGAGGGTGCGTCGTTGTGTGTGAATCCGCAAATGAATCATTTTCGAGAATTCGACAAAAGGAACATTCTAACATTGAATCTAAAAATCACAAATAAATGGTTTACGCCGTAAAGCAAATTATCTATGTTCCCATTTTTCTCAAAATTCGTTTATTTAAGTATCTAGTACACTTTCTTTTACATATATTCTACTTATAGCGCTGATATTTTCCATGTTATGAAACGAGGCTATTTGCAGTCTATGGCAAAAAATGTGTAAAACAAATTAAAAAGAAAGTTTGAGTTACAAAATTATTAAATTTTATTAAGGTATCCGTACATCTTTAAAACGTCATTTTTGTCAAAATTTTCGATTTCGTAATTATATTGTCAGTTTAAAATATAACTTTTTTTTTTTCTAATAGTGTTTGAAATTTGCTTATACCTTATTTAGAACTTAAGTTACAGAGATTTGAATTTTACTCGTTAGCTAATTTTTAATTGCATCTGAAAGTTTTTTTTCAACTTTTCTCAAAATGAGTTTTCTCAACATATTGACCTATGGCAACGTAGATATCAGAAAAAGTAATGAACCAAATTAATTTAAATTTTGCAAATATCTTCCTTATATAGTTTTAAAGACCCCTACTACTTTCATGGTTGTAAAATGGATATGTTTTTAGTAACAAAGGGTAAATCATGTATTGCTTTAACTTTTTTTTTTTATTTTTCGAAGTTATTTAACTCGAAACACAATAAAAATTGCAGTAATATGATTTTCCTCATGAAGGTATTACCAGTGTCAAAGACTGTTATGATGAATATGATGAAATTCAAAGAATAATGATGTGTTTGTTTACTTTTGAGTTATGACTGTTATTCTGTTAATCAATTTATGCACTATTTTACCAATGTTTTCCTCTCCAATTTTTTTTTAAATTAAAAGTAGATTATTAAATGTGTTTTTCATAGTTTTAGATTATATTTTAGCATTAAAAATATTTTGATAGGAAATATCAATGTATTTTAAAAATCTTTCTCTGAAGGAGTACGAATATCTTAAACTAAATTTCTTAAATAATAGTTATATTAATTGTATAGAAAACTATAAATAATCTGAAATGTTCAAACGTATAAATACAAGAGATGTTATTTAGGAAGTATTCTAAAAATATATGCTTAACTTTCAAATATATGTGTAGAAATTGATTATTAAATGCTCCTACATAATACTTAGAGAGTAAGTAAACGGTATGATCGGTAATAAATACTTTGCAGATTTTGATGAAATTGTCAGCGATAATTGAAGACTCATGACATGCGTACAACACTGTATCTGTGTAAACGAATGATGATTACAAGATACAACATTTGATTCATTTTAATATAGATCCCGTATTCTATGAAACGCAATGATGTTGGTGATGCGCCATGGTGTGACCACAAAACACCTGAATCAAAGTGAACGAGTATGGAGTGGAAACACAATCAATTTATCCACCGAAAAAATTAAAGGCAATGCCAGCTGCAAGGAAAGTGATGTTAATTATTTTCGATCGACTACGGTGAACTTATTTCAATAGATTTTCTGCCTTAAAAGTGCGCTATCAATTCTAAACAGTACTGCTGTTGCGGTGACCCTTTTCTACAACAACATTAGAAGTTAAAATGCCTTACAACTAGCCAGAAAAGATGTCTTTTCAGCCTGGTTGGTAGGTGCGCAATCTTCGGTCCCACTGATCCAGGGTTCGAAACAACGCTGCGGCACTCAAGGTCATCAAACAATTATCTCCCCCTCCTTGGGGTAGGAAAACCACCGGCCACTGAAGTGGTGACTCAGGACTTAAACACTAGATAGCAGCACAGCCTGTATCTACTAATTCCATATACCCCCGAACGCAAACCACTTGCCTCTGTATGTCTAAGACAAACACACCGAAAATCACGACTAGTGATATTCTGGCTCTGGCGCACGTATCGACTTTTTCCGCCACTCAATTAGAGACAGCCAATGACTCAAATGGAAACTGTCCCAAACAAAGTTCAAAACTCGCCAGAGCCGGAATATCACTAGGGGGGGGGATATATTTCAATTGCTGTAAAGGCTGAAAAAAATCAAAACAAAAGTAACCTTCTGTGCAAACTAATGTATTTTTTCGTATCATCAAGATGATACTAGAGGGGGAGTATGTGGCAACTGTCTTCTACAACAACGTTAGAAGTTTCAATGTCTTACTTAACCAGCCAGAAAAGATGTATTTTGAGCCTGTTTGGTAGCATTCTTCGGACCCACTGAACCAGGGTTCGAATCAAAGCTGCGGCACTCAAGGTCACCAATCAACTTGCTCCCCCTCTTCGGAGTCGGAAAACCACCGACCGGCGAACTGTCTTCTCGTGAAATTTCGGAAAGAAAACGGAGTCCCTCACACTAAGTGATCCTTCTTCTAACGATTACTCACGACAACAAATCTCCATCAAAACCGAGATAACGATTCACAAATTCTTTTGGGAAGTGTTCGAGCATCCAGCATTAAGCCTAGATGCATCAAAATGGGACTTTTACAATTATGATCCACTTAGAAAATCTTTGCAAAGAAAATGTTTCCTTTCGAACAAAGAAGTGAAAAATGTATCGCAGGTCTACACAATCACGTTACTCTAAGTGCATTGACCTGTTGTCAAAACGATGCATCAAAGTTTCACCAGTTAAGGCGATGTCTTTTAAATTTTCAATAAATGTATCACTTTTTTTTTTTTTTTTCAAAATGTTCACATTTCAATAAAGATTTCTTATATTCATCCTTTGACACGAAAAAAGAATATTTTTACTGGTTATTTTTCGCAGCGTGTATTAAACGTTCTTAATTAAAGCTTCAAAAAAATTCACCAATTGTCTAGGATTTCCTCAGCGAAAACTTGTAAATGGATAAGAGTATATGAATCTTCAAACTTCAAACTAATCTTAAATCTTCTAACTAATCAGGTTTTTCTTATTTTTTTAAAAAAAAACGATGCGATAATTTAAATATTCGCATAAAATTATAATTACTTAAGAGAATATTTACAAAATAAATGGGTTTCATGTGAAGTTCCTCGTCACTTGCCGAGGTTCATACTCACTCGGTCCTAACACATCGATCAATAACTCCCGAGTCTAACATTGAAAACAACATTTTTTTTGCAATTTTTTTTATTCATCAACATAACACCTTTTGTTAATCACCTTTTAGGGTGATACAATCGTTCAACTTTTCCAAATCTTTTTTTTTTTTTTCCCAATTTTTTTTTTTCCTTTTTTTTTTTTCATAAAGAAATCTTTTTTGTTGCGAGTAAATAGCGATAAACAGCTTTCTGAATTATCGACTCGTTGCTGTTTTTGTTCCATCGAAAGCAATCGCGGCACCCACTTGGAAAAAACCTTTTTCACTTCACTTCAAAAAACCTTTTTCCTGGTCCGATCGACTTAAAATTTTGACACGTTTCAAGCAAAGGTTAGTACTCTAGAAAGACCTGGTAAATGGTTTACTACGAGCGCCATCTCTGGGTTAGTCTCGGGAGTTATTGATCGATATGTTATACCTATATGAATACCTCTTGTTTCTTGGTGAGACTCTAATAAAGAATCAATAAGGCAATTTATTTATTTTTCGCTTCAAAATATTTAAACACCGTGTTTCCTTCTAATAAATTCAAAGTGTTCTAAAATATTTTAGTAATTCTTCAAAAAGAGGCAAATAACTTTGGCCTCAATAACGAGGTTCCTGTCAATTTAAAGAAGTTTATCCCACATTAATCTTTTAAATCAGTAGCGAAAATATTTATGCACAGTTAACTTGTTGGCGTCAACAAACTGTGCTTAAACTCATTTAATTAACTTTCAGCTAAAAGCTTTAATTTTGCTTGATTTTATAGCACATAAAATCAACATACAGAGGTGTACCTTTGGCGCGCGACGGTTACAAATAATATTCGCCATGTACTCCGGTGGCTCACGTTGTCGCAAAAGTGTTAAATTTAAAAAGCGATCCAAATGAAAGCATCATCGCATTCAAACACCCAATAAAGTAGGCGAATTAAGACTAAAAGGGTTAGAACAATTGAACGCTTATCAGCTAAGCGCAATACTTGAAAGATACAATATTCGAAAGTACTGAAACGATACCAATGTTAAAAACAAAATTAATTAAAACAAACGGTTAAATCATTCATTAGTCATTTTAGTCAGCTTATGAAACAGCTAAAGTTATCAATAATATTATAATTAAACGTTAAAATTTGAGATAACGAGGATTTATTAAAATAAATATTTCTTAAGATATATGAAATTCTGTTTTTGACACATAATAAAAGTACAATATAATAATTATATATATATATATATATATATATATATATACACATATATATTGTACTGTATTGCAGACTATTAATAAAGATAACTTGTTTTCAGGGTATCACATTTTTTTTGCGCACATCTTTTCATACATAAATTATACACACAATTTCCACAGGCACCATTTATCAACGTTAGTCTTTACCTCTTGGAACCAAACTCAATTCTATTTTTTTTATGTTCGTTGCCAGTAAATCTTCTAAAAACAAAAGTAGGATTTCGTGTTGCCAATAGCATAATTTTATTTCTTTGTAACAACTTTAAACATTTACAAAAATATAACTTAATAAAGAATATTGAAAAAAGTATCACATTAAGATTAAATCGTTTGTTTTTAAAAATTGAATATATATATATATATATATATATATATATATTCAAAATGAGATTCAAATGATTTCATAAGTGCAATTTGATAGTTAAGTACAAAAATTTATTTTTTAAAAAATAGTTGTTCACTGCATTTTGAAAACGAATTTTTTTCCCCCAAGAAATGCGAGTTTCACTTCATGTAAAATGTACAGTTCATATATTTTGCGAAAAAAAAAACATGTATTCAAAATAAACATAGTATTTGCTTTCAGGTTTTGAATCTATTTTATTGTCAAAATACGTATTTAATTGCTTAAAAAAAGGTTAAAATTTAAAAAACGTAAATTTTTGAAATTTTTGAAAAATGAATTTTTTCAAAAACAGTTTTCTGCTCAATTATTTTTAATTTAGGTTTAGTTTCTAGAGAACAATAATTAAAATCGATGTACAAATTTTTATCCATTTCTAATGATTAGCATTTCATGCGTTCTACCTGACAGTCGGCGTAAAATGCCTCTCATACACTAAGTAAGTCATTAGTTTACAAATACATATTATAAATATGTATTATTTATTTGGTTTAATACACTTTGTAGGCCACAAATGTTAAAAACATAGCCTATTGTATTTATTTCGAAATTTTCAGCGGTTCTAAATATACACATATTTACAAAATATAATAGTATTATTGTCTTAAATTTAGGTATGTTCCATAAAATAACTTTTTAAAGGTCCAAATAACCACTATTATTTATATATAACTCATTTTACTTTATATATGTTGTCTAAGAGAAAAGAAGTATTGTAAAGCTAAAAGTTTGAATAATTTAAAACTAATTTTTTTTAGTTACTTCTATAAAAAAAAAAACATTTCTAATTATAAAAAAAATTAATTTTAACGGTTACAAGTGACAATCTATCTACAAACCTAAAATTATTCTACACTTTTGACTTCGGGATTATACTTTTGTCTTTCAAAGTGACTTCACTTTGAAGTTTTGCAACTGGTAGGAATATCATAAAATGGCTCGTGTCAAATTATTCAGAATAATCCATAATACATAAAAATATTATTTTCAAAACAATCGATTTTTTTTGAAAATTTTATGCCCCTTAAATAACAAAATGTAAGTATAATAACACGGAATACAATATTTTATGTATTTTATTGAAAAATCAATAATGGAATCTGTAAAATAATAATGAAATATATATTATTTATAAACTCATATTTTCTGTAAAAGTTTCAACATACATAAAATTACACTTTTAAGTATGATTAAGGACTTTGTTCACTAATAAAACAGATATTAATATATATAATTCTACATAACATGCGTTTTGTTTCGATGGATCAAAAGACTGATCGCGTGATTTGAATTCCATTTCAGTTATTCTTTATTCTAAATCGATAAAAATGTAAACAAGTTACAAGAAACAATACAATTTTAGACATTGTTATTAGTTTTTATGTAAATTGTTTATTGGTGGAAGATTTCTTTTAACGTACTCCATACTTATGCATTTCATATAGGAAAACAAATCAAATTATAAATAGTTGTAGCACTAAGTATTTACAACTATTGAATTTTTTTTTTTTTTTTTTTTTTTTTTTTTTGGCTTCTCATTCCGTTTAAACTGTGCTTTCATATTTATTATATTGATTATATTTTATTGTTTTCTTAAAAGCTTCGTACAGTCGTTTAGACATATAATTTTTACCCATTAATTTTATGGGTATTATTTTTGGGAGAGGTGACCAACTATACCCTAGAATATTATCATTTTATCTTTGGTTCTGGTTACGTATGGTAACCCACCACGATTATCTTTCCGACATTTTTGGCAACGTAGCATTATTTTTTAGCATTTTGGCGACGTAGGAGGCACTAATTTTCGCTACCATGTGATTTAAGCTTAATGTGTAAACCGCCTTTTTAATATGTTCCAGCATGTTGTTTTTTCTAGAACAGCGCGTCAACAAAAATAGGTGGGCATAAAAAGATAATATATAGTGTTAGTCTCAAAAAGCTGACATATAATACGCTATGATTATAATAATTACATAACTTTTGAATAGATTCACCAGAATTAACCACTGTTTTGATTGTAGTTCGTTCCTAGCGAATATTGATTAATATATGTACCTTCGGCGATGAAAATTCGACACATTAACAAAAATACTAGCCTATGAATCAGTGTCAAATTTGCTTAAGTGCTGTTCAACAGATGATTGCAAATAGTGATAACACCAAATTACTTTAATAATGTCATCTGTCGTTAAAATAGGACCTTTTTAAATTCTGTTCTTAGATGTTGAAATAATTTGCTATTTGTATTAATTATGCGATGCATAACAATTAGCAATTTGAAAAACTGTTGCATGAAATTTTTTAAAAATAACAGATTTAGTCGCCTAAGGTGTTATTTTTTTTAATAATATTAATTTAAATCATATTCAAAAAGTTTTGAAAGTTAAATGCACTATCATACCCTTTACACAAATTAAATTTTGAATTTAATAAAATTAAAACAAACGATAAATTATCAAGCTGGATGTATTTTAAGCCAAATGTAATTACTGCTTGAATAAAAATAAAATAAATATTTACAAATAATAAATTCTTTTAAAATTAATACTTCAAAGAGTATAATACAAATCAAATTAAAAATATTATAATTTGGCTGGAAGAGACCAGGGAAGGCATTTTGTATCTGTGAGAATACAAAAATCCCTTTGGATTCCTAACAGTATATTGTAAGTTTATTTATTAATATTGGAATTAAATGTTTTGTACGTTATTTATCTATTTCCATTACATTTCCTTAAAAATAGTATTCTCTAATCATATAATAGACAGTTAATAATAAAGTACAAATTATTCAATATATCTATCAAGGTAAAACCTTTTCTGAAACCTTGCATACCTAACTTAACATGTGTTCCCTTTCACAATTATGTTTCACACTTCGCTTCACATAATCTTGTATTGTCACGACTTCTCGCAAGGAATCGAATCATGTAACACCCCGTTCAATTTTGACAGGAACGTCTGCTGATATTCTCAAACCTCCCATTCTGTACTTAGTTCTATAACAATTGTTTCACACCCAGGCACTACTCTAAGGAATATCATCATTTTCGTTGTTCTTGCGGTTTGTATTTCGTATCTTATAAATTAAAATTTACATATAAATAGTTGCACATTTTAAAGACTATTGATTTGGATTCGAGGTGTTCGGAAATTACTGTACGTTTCGTTTAGATGAAAGTTTCTTGTACTTTATTTAAGTTTAGTTTGGAATTGGGGTTGAGCACGGTTTTTGAAAACAACACACTTCGACATTCTTATTTTTGAGTGACATTAATAGACTGTATATACTATTAGATTTAATCTACGAACAAAGTTTACAAAATGAATGCAGACTCCAAACGAAACATTAAATTAATTACCAATAGTTCTATCCATACAGGAGACAAAAAATCCAAGCTAACCCGTTCTCCTAATGATTTTATTTACTATTAATATAAATTCATTATCCTCCTACAAAAACAGGGATCGAGGCCAATCGCGCCAACTAGGGTATTTAAATGCTTATGAATGGAATTACACATCATGTGCATTTTAGTATTCTAATATGTATGTATGTATATATATATGTGTGTGTGTGTAATGATTTAACTTTAATTCATATTAGTTTATCTCATAATAATAGCTTAATCTCCTAATGTTTCCCATCCCCTCATTTAAAAGTAATGCGTTCATTCTTAGTTCCTGATATCATTCTTTTTTAATATAATTTTATGCAATCACGCGTTCTTAAAAATTCGCTGACAATGCTGTTCACACGACTTCAGGCCTGTTGGGATGATCCCTGCGAGACTCTCTGTCTGCAAATAAAATCTCTTGAAACCCCTCCATTCAACACACGTGATTTAGTATAAAAATCCATACTATGAAACACAAAACAAGTGTAAATTATCTCTCTTCTGCTTTTTGTTTTACTTCGGTCCGGCCGCCGACCGACCTTGCGCCACGTTTTCACCAATGTGTAATGTTATGATTCGTTAAAAGTATAATCTTTAGGATTCGTTAAATGTATAATCTTTCGGATTCGCTAAATATACTTCCTAAATCTTTATGTTTATCTTGAGTGGCAACTGTTTTTAAACTGTTGATGTCTGTCATGTTTTGTTAACGAAATAAAAAGAATTTGTCCGAAGTAGATCGTTTGTTTTTACGTTCGTATTTTATACGTGATTATAACAAATAGTTCAGTCTAATATTTTACTTTACTTAGATATCTTTACTTTATACGATTGTTCGAAATATAATAATCTCATATTCTTCTGTGTTCATCAAACTGCGGAGATGTATCTTCAGTCGTAAAGCTATTACCTCTCTCTCTCTCAACGAATAGCAACAGTTGAACATGGATTCAACTCGCATTCGTTCATTAATTAAATGTTGATACTTCTTTCATTACTTAAATATGTGTGTGAGTGTGTGTCGATTCTAATTTAGCATATAAAATTGTTTGAATAGTTAGTGAGAAGACTTGTACAAAGAAGGTAAATATCAAATTCTGCTTCTTTCGCAAATAAATTCGTACACATGGCAATTTATTTTTTTGGTGATTGAATGTTTATTAACGACACACTAAATAGCAACACGGTGACTATTGATGATTCACTTCGTAATTTTGAGCCTCGGTCAAGTGACCGAAGGCCGTTATTTGATTTGGTATCTACCTCTATAAACTTTCACACCATTGCCGGGAGAGTGCTTGCTGCCATAACAGAATAAGAACATCAGACAGCCCCCCTACACAGCGGTTCTTTAGTGATATCAGTCGGTTCGAAGGAAAAGGTGGCCACAAATTCGTGATTATGACCACTTGGCTATGCGGCTGCGATTTTTTTATTGGAAGTCATAATAAAATGCATTATTTACATTAGGAAGATATTTTTATCAATTTAAAAAAATTCCTTGAAATAAGAGTGCGTATTATTACAATCTAAAGAATTATAAAAATGAAAAAAAAATCATCCTATTTGAAATCCCATCTATGCCAAAAGGGCACCTATGTTTAAAACAAATTTACAAAAATATTCATCGAGCTCTATATTTTAAATATCTTAATTTTGAGAACAAAGTGAAGAAACACAACAGACGAGGGAAAAAAACATTCTCTTACCGAAAAGAAAAGTCCGATTGGAACACCTGCATATATTAGGTAATAGCCATTTAATGAGGTATTCTTTGTTAGCTAAATATATATCACGCTATTGTTGCTAATTTTTTCTTTCTTTCCATATCATTAAAAACACATCGGGTTGTCATTAACAGTAATATTTAAATGATGCAGTTATTTTTGCTAACAGATTTGTAAAAAAAAAATGTTATCATTTAATAATTATCTTCGCTGAGTAATATTTTTTTTATTATTTTTCTAAACAATTTTCAGGCAAAGTGTTCAAAAATTAAGCAATAACAAAGCAACAATCAGGATTTTGTGAATCGTTTGGCGTAAGTATTTATTTTAATCAGACGATATGAGACCAAACGATCTCTATTTGTTATTGCTGTAAGAGATGCTTTGTTAGTCATGAAATTTTAATTATTTATATATTATTTAATTTGAAAAAAGTAATGAATACTCGTTAGAATACTCGTATCTAGTATTTTAAACTGACAGGAATAAATATTTTAAATTAAATCAATACATTAAATGTAAAGGGATTATTAAACATATTTTCAAAGCTATATTAAAATAAGATTTCTGTGAAATATGTAGCTATTAGCATGGTAAAATTGTAAACAGTCTTTATTTATTTCTTATGATTGAACAGATGAACTTTTTAACGTGTTTTTAACTCAGTTAATTTTAAAAAAATAACGGAACCGTATTTTTGTTTTAATTCCAAATCTAATCTAATATATAAAAATTTTAAATTATATTTTTGTTTGTTTTTCTGAGATCATAAGTCGGCACCATTTATTGGATAATTTTAGGATGATTCACTGATGTATAGAGAGAGCTATAAACCTATTCTAGCAACAAAAAATGAGGGAAAACGTTTTTTTATAAAAATTAATTTTGGTATTATTTAATTCATTTTGTTATTAATCCCCCTCCTCTCCTTTTCACCCTTTTCTGTGCTTTCCATCCACTGAGGCATTTTTCTTCCGAACTTATTTCTTAGTTAATTTTTCATTAACTAGTCTCTAAACTCAATTTAATTCTTTGAAATCGATTAAGATAACGTAACCACGTTAGCTTTTGATACAGATAAAATTTAATACATAAACTTTAAAAAATCTATTCGTTCTTCTGTCTTTTATACAAATTCAAACAATTGATTCGATCATATTAGAATGCTTCTCTGTTGTGTGGAAGGAACTAATGCATATTCTCACAAATGTTTTTTTTTTTTATCAATTTTATTTTTGATAATATTTTTGAGCCCCTTCCTCACACCGTTTCGCTATTTCTTTGTGTATTTCAAAAATTGTAAAACTTTTCACAAACTTCGCCCATTCAAAGAATTAAAATAAATTTTTTTAACGGGTAATTTGATTCTTTTGAAATCGGTAACAAATATCACATCCACATTAGTTTTCATTCCAGACCAAATTTAATTTATAAACTTAAAAGTCGTTTTGTGTGTGCTTTTTATACTAACCTACAACGTTCTTCGAATCATTCAACATTTTTAGAATATTCTGCTGATAAGGGGAGGTAGCTATAAGTATATTCTCATCTTGAGTTGGGACTTATATTTACTTCATTATTTAGCATTCTAAAGTCATCTTAATTAACTAGTTAAAAAGTTCAAAACTCTAATGGAAGATACACCAGAGAAAGATAACACAGTTTATTTGCTTTCAGCACAGAATATTTAAAATATTTTCTTTCTTGATTCCCTCTTAACTCAGTTCATCCTAGTTTTAACTAATAATATAGTCTTAGCTTACCAAATCACTCGTTCTGATTCACAGCATTCTTTGTTTTTTACAGATTCAACTCCAACTAAGAGAGACTTCAGTTCAAACATTTAATTACCATGATACTCACTTCTGTCTACAATTATCTTTCATTTTTCTGTATCCTCTATCTACCTTTCTCTTTCCCCTTAATTCTATTTTTCTTATAAGTCACTATCTTTAATTCAATTCCCTGCACTTCCTATATTCATCTAATTTACCTAATCAAGATTCATTTAGGCTTTAAATTCTTGAGGACAAAAAAAAAGCCTCCCTCACAACTGTCTTAAAATTCTGAATAATGTTATTTGTTTTCAGTCATATCTTGATTCCAGTTTACATATGATTTAGGATAATATATATGATTTAAGGTAGATAAGTAAATAAATAAGTTATAATATGATTTAAGGTAGATAAGTAAATAAATAAGTTATAATATGATTTAAGGTAAATAAGTAAATAAATAAGTTATGATATGATTTAAGGTAGATAAGTAAATAAATAAGTTATAATATGATTTAAGATAGATAAGTAAATAAGTAAGTTATAATATGATTTAAGATAGATAAGTAAATAAGTAAGTTATAATATGATTTAAGATAGATAAGTAAATAAAATATTGTTTTATATTTATTTTAATTGATTCTAATAAAAAAAGTGGGAGAAATATATTACGACATTTTTTTTTTTTTTTTTTTTTTTTTTGAAAAATAAGTCTTAACTCTCATTGTTAAGTACTTAGGCTTTCTATAGGCCTGGTTCTGAGAAAAGTTTGAAAATTGAAAAATGCTGTTACTATTTTTTAACAGGAAAATGAACTTTCCGATGATAGGACCCTATAATTTGACAACAACTGCCTTTTTGATTTGGTGTAATTAGTTAATATTACTAGCCATCTCAATAATTTATGTTTAAACTACAAGGCAGGAATAAATTATCTCATGTCTCAGTAAATAGCATCAATTCATTTTTCAAATAAAATTAAAAATGTTTAGCTCTCATTTAGAAGATGAGGATTCTAGTCAATTTTCATGCTTGGAAGAGCAAAGTGAATGTGCTGAGAATAATATCAGTTTGATCAAATATATTGAAAACAATCAAGATAAAGCAAGAAACGTTTGAAAGCTGTGTTCATGACTTTGCTAAAAAGGAAAATGGCATTCTCGCCTTTATTAACCCATTTTTAAGTAGAGAACAAATCATATTGCAAAAGCTTGATAACATACAAATGGAACTGATCGATTTAAAAACAAATTTCTTCTTAAAAATAAAATGTGAGGAACCACTTCTTGATAAAAATCTTTCTGATGTTCCTTATCTAGTGAACATTGCTCAAAGTCTTAAAAAAATTGTAGAAAGTTATATAAATAGCTTTGGAACGACATACATATACGAATAAGGATTATAATCCATTAAATTTAATAAAAGCAGAACGAAGTGATAAGTAACTAATTCAAATTTGAAGAATTATATGTAGTTGCATATAATTCTTCAAATTTGTAACAAATTTAACACATAATATTCAAATTCAGTAACAAATTTAACACATAATATTCAAATTCAGTAACAAATTTAACACCACACATTAAAGGATTAGAAATTTCCAAACCGGTTCGAAAGTTTCACTAATGGTAAGTAATGTTTATATGCTCTAATATATATTGTTTTGCACACAATAATTAAATTATTTTAAAACATTAATTATGTCGATAAATACTATTTCATTTATTAAAATTGATATTAAAATATGCCAGTACCATAACCAATTCTAGTAAGCAGAAAAAACCAGAAAAACTAAATTCCAAGCTGATCTTGTTCTGTGTGCCAAAAACTGTGGTTCATAGTCATCTTTATCAAACGAAACTTTCTAGCAGCTATAGAATCACCATGAAGAGATCACCATCTCGTACAGGAAATCATTCCTGATTATTGTAGATCATTGCTACATCAAATTGTTGTTAATTATTAAATTTAATCGTATAATTAAATTATTCATTTTCCTCCCTTAACTCGGGAGAACACGCGCCCTAATAGTAACACGAAAGAGCGCGTTGAGTCAAATAGAACCGTAAACACTTTTTTGTGATATTTGGAGTTTAATGTTTGAAACTTTTGTCTATTTTTGTGGCGAAATGAAAAAAAATGGAAAGAAATTGTATATTTATATAGAAAAAAAATGCTGTTATATATAGAAAACTACGTTAAGTCACCGCAACTCATTTTACGTTGAATAAGGTACTTTAATAATTCTAAAAGGTAACTAAATTTTTAATTTAATGCATTTAAATTTTAATACATAAAATACATTTATACATGTAAAGATACCAATTTAATATTCTTAAATTTAAATTTAATATTAAAATCTCATAACAATTTTATCTGCACCGTTTTCTAATTCATAGGGACCTTCAGGTTACAATTCTGCATATATTTCTAAATTATACGTATTAAACGTCCTCGAATTTACAAGAACATACATTTAATGCCGTATTTTTCCTGTTTATTGGGTATATATTGTCTGAAAGAGCATGTGCCTCTAAAAGGTTCTAAATTTTCATCAATTTTGACGTTTTCACCAAGACTATATAGCTTCTTACAATTATTTACAAATAATTCAAATACGTTTCTAACAGGTGCAAGTTTATCCAGTTATTTCATTTTCAAACGATCTCTAACATCATCGAATTTTAAACAACGTAACAGGAATAAAAAGCTTTTGTAACTCATAGTCAGATGAAATATTAAGTTCTGCGGCATCAGTGGCCCATATATTGCTCATATTCACATACGATTATTTATATACTCCACACAGATAAAGAAGACCGATGGAAGCTTTTACTTCAATTAAATTAGTTCCTTTTGCATCATGTTCTCTCTGAAAGATATCCATAATATTTTCTATGTAGATATTTATACTGTCCACAATGCTCTCCATTATGGTATTATCGAATAATAATAGCCAAGCATCTACTGGGAATGATACATTCCTAGCCTTACCGACATTTCCAGACAATTTAGTTACGATATTATGAAACAAAGTTCTTATAATTTGTCTTGGTTTATTTTTATTCCATTTTGAAATGCCATCTTTTGCAGAATAATGTCCATCATAGTTGGATGTATCTGTTGCATCATCTGAATCGAGTTTTTCCTCCGATGAAGTTTCATGAGCACTAAATTATTCTTTATCGATATATTCTTCTTCACCATATTCATTCATTGATTTTTATCAATCATCATTCATTGTTCATTCATCATTCATTATTCATTCATTATTCATCACTTCACCATTTTCATTCATTGTTCATTCATTATTCATCACTTCACCATTTTCATTCATTGTTCATTCATTATTCATCACTTCACCATTTTCATTCATTGTTCATTCATTATTCATTGTTCATTCATCAAACTTTATTTATTCATTGTTCATTCATCAAACATTATTTATTCATTGTTCATTCATCAATCATTATTCATTCATTGATCATCACTTCACCATTTTCATTCAATGATCATCAACAAAAATTTCAGTAGATACATTCACTAATAAAGTTTCCAGCTGTTTCCTTTGTCTTTATTACTAGGGTGCAATTTTAAATTCTCACACAAGCATTATTCAAAAGAAAACGTACATGCGAGAGCTCGTGCTGGGTCTAACAGGTCCGAAAAGCCAATTTTTAATCTAAAAACAGCTTCGAGGTGTTTGATCTACGGAATTGAAAAAGGGTGACTTTGATAACAGCTACAAAAAAACACTTAACCATTTTCACTAATGGGGAAAGGTTTCTCATTAGTTCTTTCTCGCGGGTTAAGCTAAACAGATTCTATACTTATCCCTTTTTACCAATCCTTAATCATGACCTCAAGACGGCACAAAATGCGCTGTAGTTATACGGTGCGTCTGAACTTGTCTGTTAAAAAATTTGGCGCATGGTATGAAAAATGTTGTCTACCCCTGGGATAGACGATAATTGCCGGATAAATGTTGGCAGATTGTTCATAAAATCTCTCTCTTTCTACATTTTCCTGCCTAATCTGATGACTTGAATTCGAATCTACCAAACATAGATAAAATTCTAGTTTAGCATTTTGCTTAACGCGATATTAAAAACGGCACCAAAGGAGAATCAAACGTGGTGCTACCAGAAAAAGGATAACTAGAAGAAATGATTAAATAACCAGATGGAAGGTTATCAGTTTTGCAATCTATCGCCAAATCTTTTCATCGTCAAACAGCATGCTAAAATAGATAAACATTCAAAATAAATAAAAATAATTGAATAAAATAATCAAATTACATAACAACAAACAGAATTATAAATTAAAAGGAAATTGCTTGTTGAATTTCTAGCTTATTTTGTGTTGCTAATTTTAACAAGTTAAAACTTTTTCGAAGCTTATCAAATATTATTAAATCTACATCGTGCAGTTAAAATATATAAAGACTGCTTATTATCAATAAATGGTAGATATTTTTATAATCTTTTGTATACACGTAGTACTTAGATCACCTAGAATCTTAAGCTTTGAAAATGTTTAAATGCAAAACTCATTAAGGTCTTCACTAGTATAAAGAGTTACATTATAAATGCGCACGCAGAGTATTCGAAACTAGCATATTTCTGAGAAAATAGTGTCGTTTACATATGCTGCCTCATGGTAAGATGAAATGGTTTCAGGAATTATAGAAAGTTCCACAACAAGTACTATAACTGATGAAATATGTCTTTTCTGCATACGGGATACAACAATCGATGCTAAAAGACAACGGAATCACATAAAAAACAATATTTTTATATGGTGTCAAAGATTATTGAAAAAATACTTAAATATTAGTTAAAACTTGTCGCAAATGTCTAAATATTGCATTGTTAGGCGAGTAAGAACGATTCCTAAAGTTTGAGAGCTCTAACGATGGAAAGTTGGTTAAATTAACCATCGTAAATTTGATGGCACAGTGATACACACAGAGACAGACACACACGAAGTGAAATACATAAAAACGTTAAAACTAACTAAAATTAATTAATTAATTCGGTAAATTAAATTGTTGGAATGCAGTTAGCCCAAACACCCTTGGTGACAGGAATTATTTGGCACATTTAACCAAACGGGGCTACCCAGGTCCGCTTCACGGACTCAACGTTGAGCCAAAAAAAATTGCCAAGATTGTCAATTTTTGAAATCGCGCCAAGTGGTTGGGCTAAACTGCATCAATAAAAAAAATTATTGAAATACTAGTTAAAACTTGTCTCAAATGTTTAAATATTATATTGTTAGGCGAGTAAGAACGATTCCGAAGGTTTCAGAGCTCTAATTTGAAGGGAAGTTGGTTAAATTAGCGATCGAAAATTTGATGACACACTGATACACACACAGACAGTTATATACATAAAAAAGTTTTAAAAACCTGAGTTTGCGAAAGGCATAAGAGATTACCTGTTTTCAAAATAACCAATTCAATCAATGTTGTCATTACAATTGGTAACTTTAAGATGATACCTATCGTTTAATCCATAGCCAAAGTAGTCTATCGTTTTTGGTCATGGTCACGAATTGGCAGTCTGCACAATTTCCGATGAGTCGTAGGTTCTAGACTTGATGGCATAAGACACTCGTCGTGTAGCGAGGCTGATACATTTTTGAGGTCCCAACTATTTCCCTTAAAGTGGTGTAGAAGTTTGAAGAGGGGGGGTGCCAGCTCAGATATCATCCTCTTCATTTGGCTGAGGTTCAAAATTATGAGGTCCGTCGCCTATACCATCATATGGCTTCTACGTTAGACGTTAATAAACATTCATTCAATCAATCACTATCGATTAAATTGAAATCTTGATTATTACTTCTAATTTTTTTTACTTTCATTTCCATATTTCCTTGCATTCCTTTCTCAATTCCTTATTCCAAAATAAGAATAAGCATAAATGTTGTTTTTTTATTTATTTGTAAAAATAAAAAGGTTTATTTAAAATTTAGTATTATTATACATATGCTGAACGTATATATGTAAGAAATGTCTTTTCATTATATGGAATGAAAATGATTTTTTTTCACTGTTCTATAAAATGTTATGAATCTAATAACTAATTTTTTTTTTTTTTGGGGGGGGGGGGGTTAACGGAAATCTATAGCACTTATTTTTCTATTTGGTCTGTAATGAAAGGTTTATTTTCATTTTGACTTCCAAGAAAATACTAATCAATTGAAAAATGCATAGTTGCACGAGATCTATAAGACTTCAAATGATAGTTGCGATATTATAAAAACTGCACAAATACTTAATATTAACTAATCCCTATTCAAATTTCTCCTTTGGTATCTATTTAAAATACTCGTTTTTTTCCCATGAAATGTATATAATAAACTCATTTCAACATACAATATACAAAATTCTAAATATAAATAACTGAAAAAGGTTTGAGAGAACAAACGTGGAGCTCCTCCTCAAAGAAAGTAAAATTATTATTTTTAAACATCATTATTTAAAATCTATAAACATAATCATATATTTCACTAAGAAAGTTAACTTATACAACAGAAATTATTCATTGGTGAGTGTATTACGTTGAAAACAGATAGACTTTTATGCATTGGATAGGTTTTGCAAATGGGCTCAAATTCATAATACATAATAACATTAAAAACAATTATGTTTAAAATTGGTAACGATTTTTCCCCAACAAATTCAATTAGATTTGTAATTTTGTTTTCTCTTACTTTGTTGCCTAGCAACAAAATCTATAAAATATTTTATATAAATCTTATACAAAATTGTATTCGATTTCATTCGGTTTTTGAAAAAATGAGAAAATTAGCTACAACAAAGGTTTAGTATATGTACAAAAATACGTTTTATAGAAGTTAATATGAAAGAAATAAGACATATGAGAAGAATCAGCACATTATTTTCGGTTAAACGTTTCTTTTTTCAACTATGGAACTAAAAGTTATGAGAGAGCGGAAGTGAAGTAAGTGCTTATTTTTATTTTTTACTTTATTATTACTAATTATTTGTTAATTGTTTCGGTACTTTTCCATTTCCACAAATCTCACCAAGCAGACTTTATTGGCACAGTAAACACATAAAAAGATTTTTCATTTGACGTTGGTTGTATAATTTTTGACGATTTTATCGCCTGCACTATTGAAATGGAAAAATACCATTTTTTTCTTAGCTTTTAAACGAAACTAGTTTTAACTACATGAAATAATTTTCTACGCATGTTACGCAATGTGACATAAATAAGGTTTAGAAGAATTAATAGGTAATAAAACTAATGTAGAACAAGACTAACATGTGCGTTGAATAATATAATTTTTGAGTTTTCCATTCATTCGCATTCAATTAAAACTGAAAGAAGAATTTCCTTAAAGCTCTTATTTACGGAATTTCTGATTTACGTGGTGTTTATAAGATTTTTAACACATTTGATGATTAAGAAAATAATGAAGATAAAATCAAATTTAATTATATAACTAAACAATTATATATGTGTGTGTGTGAGAGAGAGAGTTTATACAGGGTATTTATAAGATTTTGGAAACATTTTGATATTTAATAATTCAGCAAATAATGATGATAAAAACAAACTTACGTCATTTATTGGTGGAATAATAAAAGTATCTTTCTTTTTCTGGTGTGAATATCTTTACTTCTGTAAATATCGTCTGCGCGTGTTATTAAGGCTGTTCTCGGCTAATGTTAAAGAATAGGGCTCAAAGTTCGAACACATTTTCAGGTAGAAGAAATGCTTGAATACTAACATAAATTACTATGGATATAACAAATATAATTATTTACTAATTAGCGTTCTTAGAATTTTGATTTTTTTAAAAAAACATGCAATTTTTTGCCTTTATGTAAAATGGATATTCAATTTTCTACGTTAAAGTATAGGAGACGAAATGTCCGAACACATTCTCTACAAGAAAAAAATTATTGATTCAATCAGAATTGAATCAGTTAGAAGTACACACTTATCGATTAGCGTGGCCAGAACATAGTTTTATGTCGTTATTAATCAATTTTTTAAGGTTTCAAAGGAATTTTTATTAATTATTGGCGTACTTCGGACTATCTGCAACAGATGGCGCCAGAATATTTTTTTTTTCTGTTGTACGTACCCTTGGCGAGGAATGCTTATTTTTGACGAACATTTACAGTTACTTTCTGAAATGAAATTATAGCAACTTGTAAATTGTGACTAATGGTAAATAAGGGAGAAAGTTTTATGATTCACAGAAGTGTACGCGAAGCTTACGAACTAACCACTAATAAACTCTCCGGTTTGGGAATATTTTGTGCGTGTTCATAAAAATTTATTTGTGTTCAATGGTAAATTTGTGTTATTGAAAAGATGTTAAAGATGCAAGTTTTGATTTACTGAAGTGAAAGCAGAGAAGAGAGAATCTGAATTAAATTAATAGTGAACATTTCTAAAATTAATTAAAAGTTACTTAAATTTTCTTTAACCTTTAAAAAATATAACAAAATACAAATTATTACTTCGTGAAGTATAAATGTGAAATTTTAATTTAGTCACTAAGATGCACTGAATTAATTTGTTTATTCCAACAAAAGTTATTTTTTATTTAACTTAATTTCTTTTATTTATTTAGTATTATATTTTCAGATTAAATTTAGCATCTCACAAAATTTAAGTCTAGAGACACTGAAAAAAATATTAATATAATACTCTTACTTAAGCTGGATTCCATATAATTTACATTGCGTACAATACATTGTTTTCATATTTCAATTTCTATTATAATGTGTTGTAAATCAAAAGATAAAATATCTAACCGTAAAATTCGTATGAAAGAAAAAAAATACAAAAATATTGCTTCAATCAACTGTGTTTTTTTTCCTTAGAGAATATTGGCATGCAAAGAAGAATGAAAAACAAATAAATGAATATTGGTAGCAAAAAACTGGAAATAAATTTCAATCTTTCGAGGTCAACATCATTTGAACTTGTAAATAAGAAATTATCGTAAATGTACATTATATTTGTAATAAGTTGTTTCTGTCATAAATGTAATTATAAGTATGCATTATATATTTTTAAATTTTTAGTAAATAAATATATCATCAAAAGCTTATTTAGATCAATTAATGTTTTTGCATTTCAATCTCATCAAAATTATTATACTTTTTCCATAAAGAAAACTGAACTAAATCCTGTGGAAATGCGCTTTCCACATTCGCTAAAAATATAACCATTTCGAAGCCCAATCATTGATGTTATAAGCTGATAATCACAGAAAAATAAAATATACCTATTATCTCTGCGTGTTTTTGTCTATAACACTTGTTATATTTTGTTTTCCTTTATCGCCTCAGAAACTTGCCTTTTTTAAGCAAATACAAGACACCAAGACATCCTTGCGCTCTTTTTTATTTCACTTCGATTTTAACTTCTTTGATGAAGACGGGTGATGCACCCCCTGGATACCCCAACGATCCTTCTCTATTTTTGACCCTCCTTCTTGTCAATCAATTTTTACCAAATGATTACTGTAACAAATATTGCATTGACCATAAATGATTCATTCAGTAAGAGAGGGGGAAAGCTTTATATAACTTATATTTATGTAACTGGTGTACGAAAACAAATCAAGTAAAATTTTAATTAAATTAATGATAATTAATCTATGTAATATATTAATCAGTGTAGAACTTCACACTTTATAATCGGTAACATTTGCCTTTTTTTATTATTATTATTGAAAATTAAAATCGGATATTTTGAATTTCCTAACCAAGTCCTCGAATAACTTTTTAACATAAGAAGCGCTATAGCTTAAAGGCAACAGAGTTTATACATATTAGCACAGATTTAAAATTAATTCTAAGAATATCTATTGCAGTTGAATTTAACAGAACAGCTATCTAACATAAAACTGTATTACCATAACAAAATTGAACTTTTTTTTTTTTTGGTTTATCAGAGGGTTCCCCCCCCCACCTCATATTATAACTAAACGTAAGTATTTTTTTATTTAAATTTAAAAAAAAAATTAAAGAAAAAATTCTGATTCATTTGAAAGATTGAAAATTAGTTTTCTAAAAAGGCAAATGGTGTCTTAAATTCAAAAAAGCAAAGATACATAATTTTCAATAGTAGAAGTCTTTCAAATATCACGATTTGTCTGAAACGCGATAGAGAAAATAAAACTGTTTTGATACTTGCTCTTTTTGTCCCTTCAGCTAACTTAACCATAAGCAAACTTTATTAAATTATTATTTTCTATATCATATTGTTACTTAAGTGTAGAGAAATTTGCTTCTAATAATAGAAACTTATTATGACCTTCAAAATCTGGAAAATAAAAACATTGCCCTACATATTTTTGTTTAATCCAATTGTTACGGATGTATTTGAATATGTGTACTGAATCAATAACAAAAAATAAAGGATTAGAAGGAAGTTTGGAGAGGAGGATGACAGCTCAAGTGTCATCCTCGTCACTTGACCGAGGATTAAAATTGCGAGGTCCATCGCTCAAAGCCCTCGTGTTGCTCCTACGTTCTATGTTAATAAGAACAAAATCAATCAAAGTATTTAATGAATTAAAGATTATTAATTTCTTATTTACATCAGTAATATTTGCTTATTCTTTGGAAACAGGCATCAATAAAAAAAAAGTTTTTGCTTAAAATTCTAAACGAACTTTCTCTGGTACTGTGGTCTTACTCAGAAAGTGCTTTTCGTACCATATGGAAAGAAATATTTTTATATTTATATTTAAATATAAAAAGAAATCCGAAAAGTTAAAGACAAAACAAAAGATAAAAGTTTCAAAAATGCAATAGATGCAAGCTCCCCTTTACTGCCCGGAATTTTTTTTTTTTTTTTTTTTTAATGTATTATGATAATAATATATATTTTCCAAATTTACCAATTAAGGCAATAAAACGAAAAGAAGTGAACTATAAAAATTTATAATGAACAATTTTTGTAGGGGGGAGGAGAGAGAGCTTTTTTATAATTAAATATGACTGAAAAAGATCCACAGTTTTTCCCCAATTACTTATACTTCATTTCTGCTTGAATTTCTGAAAAAAATGAGGAGTTACCCATAAGGTAAGTTTAATTTCAAGGAACAATTATGATTAATAGAATACATAGTTCAATCGCAATATGTCTATTTAGTAGAAATAAAATTTAAGTATACAGTTAGTTTAGATTTGACATGATAAAATAATATTCAAATTTTGTTTTACAACATTTATACTGATTAAATGTATTTATGTAAGCTGTTAAATAATAATCATTTTATTGATTGCTTTTATAAATTAAATTTGAATATCTTCGAAAATATTATATGGCAACATTTCAAAGTGCTATTTCTCATAAATGCCTGATAACTCTCCTCATTCTTTTTATTGTTTTACATTTTTATTCACTGTAATTTTTCCTCTATTAATTATTTATTTTTATTTTTTACTATTATTATTTTTCCTTATAAAAATAAATAAAGTTTACATCTTTAATCTTAAGCGCTTTTAATACTAGGAGAAAAGAGACTTTAGATTCATACGCGCACATCCACTTCAAAAAATAGAGAGAGAGAGAGAGATGACTCAAGTAATAGACAAAATAAATCTTTGGCTTATTCAACTTTACAGCTGTGAAACTCCATTAAGTTCCCTCATTACCCCAATTGACCTTTGTACTTCGAGGCAGGCACAATTATCGCTCATGCTGGATTTTCCAGCCAACACAACGTGCCAAATACCTTGGAATACTCAGCGCCATCTATGGGTGTTATTCAGAATTTTTTCATTCACCTATATCGCTCTGAATAGCAGATATATTCATTTTCTCGTTTGAATACCTTTTCTTTTGTAAACAGAATCTGCTTATTAGCTTCATTTTTTTTTCTCTTTTATTTTTGGCAACGATTACGATGAAGTATTATGTTAACTTTGATGAATTTGTTCGACTTTTATATGCGATGTTTTATTTGACCGGATATCGAGGAGAATGATTACTCTACACTAGAAAGCACAGATTTTATGGTGGTTCATTGAAATAAAATCCGTAACTCAAACACAGAGAAATTACGGAAGCGTGTAACAAAAAGATCCTCGATTCAGAAACAGCATCTTACGGTGGAAAAGGAATTTTCTAGAAACTGGAAGTATCATAGATAAGAAGCACTTCGGACGTCCATATGTATAAGGTTATTAAGAAAATATTGAGACTGCATGCTTACAAAGTTTAAATTGTTCAAGATTTGGAACCGGGCGATAGGCTTATGAAAAAGGTCTTAGCAACTGATATGCTAAGGAAGATAGAAGTTTATACTGAATTTCTTAATAGCATAGTAAGCATATGGTGATCTGAAAAACCCTTTGA
Source organism: Nephila pilipes (assembly GCA_019974015.1). NCBI lineage: Eukaryota > Metazoa > Arthropoda > Arachnida > Araneae > Nephilidae > Nephila > Nephila pilipes. The sequence continues at coordinate 2,419 of BMAW01122955.1, read as the reverse complement.
ATACCGAGAGTTACAAAGGGACTCCCAAAAGTTTAATGTGGTGTGGACTAATATAAGACCGCGTCAATGGATCTTTGTGTTTTACTAAAATGACACTCACATCTGTCATTTACTAAGACATTTTGGAAAATTTCTTACATTCACAACTCCAAGAGCTCCAGCCACCTGTATTTTTGCAATTAGACAGGAGCCAACCTCATTAGGATTGTCGAGCATTTTACAGGAAGATGGATTGGGCGAAGTAGTCCAATACCTTGGTCACCCACATCACCTGTTATGATACTGCTTGACTTTGGGGATTTGCAAAAGACATCGTGTACAGGAGGAAAGTGACGAACATTGATGACCTAAAGCCATGATAATTATACCCGTAATAACCGCTGTGGATACCGACAGGATTGCTGGTACCTGGCGAGAAATTGACTGTCATCTTCATATTATGCATGCGTTGAAATTCATTGTGGAACACGTGGAAGTTCATTGACAAGGGTCGTGAAACCTTTAGAGGCTATCTAACCATTTATGTTATTAATATTAATCTATATCCATTATTTTATGAGTTATTAAACATCAAAATTTGTCCGACATTTTATAAATACCCTGCACATATATATATTTGTACATATATATTGTACATACACATATATACGCACACACACACACATATATATATGGGGGATGGCCCATGTTAAAATTATTCCACTTAAAGAATCCAACTTTAAATTAGCACACATACATTTAATATCGGCGTTTCACATTAACACTTAAATCACACACTGAACAAGACACATTGAAATACATCACAATAACATTGAAAAACCTTAAAACAATCTTCTTCATCGTCCTAAATCATAAATCGTCTTCTTTAATACGAGACATTAACAAGGGCGTCTTGCTCATTTCGATGACTGCAGACGACTCTCCTTCAAGAGCGGGCTTCCTATAGTAACTGAGGCAGCGCTCTCTATGATCAGGTGTTCTTCTAGCCCCATATATATATATATATATATATATTATATATGTAAACATATATATATATATATATATATATATATATAAGAAGGTACAATAAAGTCTTAATTATTTTCTAAAGTAATCGAGATGAAAACTTCAAACTTCTATTTAATGTTTATAAGACTACTTATAATCATCAACAAAAATATTACATATTTTCCAACATTTCTTTACCTGTCGCTGGCCCTGATTGTAGAACAAACAGACTGTTTCCCAAACTGCAGGTGACTTCAATCTAATGTTTCCGTAAACCACACAAATCAACATTAATAGATATAATTTACAACATTGTGGGGATACTGACTATCCAGTAATTTGAGAGTAACTTCCTAATCAGTAATTTGAGAGTAACTTCCTAATCAGTAATTTGAGTATGAATTGTACAACTCAATATGCAAGGGAATATAATGTAACGAAAAAGTTGTAATATACATTTAACTTGTTTTAATTTCTCACTAAAAATAGTTCTGCACAATACATGTCGAAAGAACAAAGGAAAGAATTCCCCATATCTTTATCCAAACAAATATCTGATATTGTTTCCTTTCACATAAAATTCGGCAGGTGTTTTCTTTCACAATGCCAAGATTTCAGATCATTCACAATGAGGACTTGTCACGATTTCACGCATCGAATATAACAGAGAACCGCCCTCTTTGATTCCAAAAGAAATCGTTTGCCAACTTTCCGAAGCATCTTACGTAACCTCTTTGTATAACATTTGTTCCAATACATTTTCTAAAGAAGAATAGATTGTTTTTAGCTGAATTAATTCTAACGTGTTCGTATTCGACATTCAATTCGGTTGCTTGTCGCGCAGAAGAATGATAGTTAATGTAAATAATATATAGACGTGATTGTTAATTATGTTCAAATCATTATATTTTCGGGCTTTGTTAAAATTAATTAAAGATTAGAGTAGTTCTTTTGTAAGGGTTATATTTAGAATAATGAGAGAGGTTTACTTGATAATTTAATAAATAAAAAAATGAATGAATAAAATCAATTATCTGATTAATTTTATACCATTTCTATTTTTATTTATTTCAATTGAAAAAGTTTATTATTTATTAGAAAGATTATTGAATAATTTGAATCAAATAAAAATAATTAAATCGTAATTGAATTAGGAAAAATAAATTCATATTGTTAATGACTTTACCAATAGTCAAGAAAATCTAAAAAAAATTAAAGATTATTCGAAATACTCGTATTTTCCCCAACGTTTTAAGAGAACCTCGGTTGACAACTCTTGTTTTTATGTAAGATATCTTATTTTTTAAAACATTGATTCAGCGACATATTATATATATGCTAATTATTTTAAAGTACTGTGTACGTTATAAAAATGAAAAACCTTCTTTTTATTTTATGGAAATTTAGAAAAAAACTATTTTGTTCAAGT
>BMAW01122954.1:339054-369632 GCA_019974015.1 Nephila pilipes | reverse complement strand
AGATATGTGTGATTTGCGTATTAAGAACTGTTTTTCCTTCGAGTCCCAATAGACCCCCATTCGACCCCTTGGGTCAGAAAGACCCCTACTGTTGTTAAATAGACCCCTAGGGGTCTATATTGACCACTTTGGCGACCCATGCGTTAGATTGTACATTTGCAATTTCATTCAGTTTAATAAGATTATATTAAAATTTTTCTTATTTTCATGAGTTTTTCTCTAATTCTTCTCTCCAATGTTCTTTTGTAAATGCTCAGGATAGCATAATAAATGTATAGCTATTCTGAGGGAATTTAAACTTTAACTTTACTTACTCACGAGCAATTCAAAACCAAGTTAACTTTCAAAAGTTCGCTACAAACCTGAAATTTCTATATTTTCCTTTCTAACTGCTCAATTTACCTTTTCATAAAATATTTTTTGATACAAATACTAGATTCGCCCCAATTTTCAAGATTCTTGTGTTTGGAAGTAATTTTTTTCATGAAGTCCGCATATAAATTGTAGAATTTTGGATCAATATGTCCAAAAAATATTGCAACTTTGAAAAAAAGTTGGACGGCTTAGGATTTGCTCATGATTATTTATTATTTATATTTTCTTATTGTATAATTCACGCGCGCGCTTATTTTATTTTCATCAGAACAAATTTATACTTTTTTTTTGCCAAAGTAATTAAAAGGTAGCATGGATTTGTTTTATTTAGTTAAAAATTTCATTATAAAATTTACATTGCAAATTTTCTTATTATAAAAAACTGTTAAAATATCTGTGAATTAATGTAAATCATGATAATTTATGATATTGTTGGAAACAATTCTAACTCTTATTTGTCTGAACAGAACATTTTCTGATGTTCCAATATTTGTATGTTTTCTGCATGTATGTTGAGATTCTCCCACTTTAATTTGATATCTTACAATATTTATAATTTGTAATTAGCTACTTATACTTATCGAAGTTAATTTATAATAACTGACTTGCGGATTAATGTTTCACATAACTGTATTAATGGCCGAAGATATTTTTTTTTTATCTAGTAAATGAGACAGATCAAAGAATACATTTTCCTCTAATATTAAAATGTTTAACGTGAGAATTAAGTCTTGTGACATTCGATTAAGATCCTTTTACATCATTTCCTCCTATCAATCATGTTTCATTTGCATGCATCAAAATGAAGAATTTCGTTATTGAAATTATCCTTTTTATCAGTTATTTTGACTAAATCAATACTTTAAATATTTAATTTTTTTACAAGAACCTATCAAATTGTAACTATTAAGTTTAAATCAATTATCATTAATAATTTCTTCAGATTGTTCTAGTCCTTTATAATAAGTTCATTGTGTAATTCTAATGTGATGTCAGACTAATAATAAACAACTTTTCGATGTTCTCATATTTAAATAATTAGGATTTATCTGCAAATATTTGAAAGTAAACAATCATCCATTAAAAACGTTTGAATAATTTTATTTTATTTTACAGACTACAAATAAAAAATACAGCTTATAATTTTTTTTTTAAAAAAAGCTATACTATACCATTCATTCACCATCAATATTAATCGATTCACCATTCATTCACTATCAATATTCATCGATTTCATACATTCACCGTACTTTCACTCTGTCCTTTTTAAATAATAGATGATGGGAGGAATGGAATTTGGTGACTAATGATTCATGCTTCGCTGATTATGACTTATCTATAACCGCTCTGTTGGTATTAGGCAATTTCCCTTGTATATAAGCCACCAAAAGTGCTATTGTTTTAGTCGACTACAAAATGTCGTAGTAGACCACTTTACAAAATAAAATGTGAAATGCACGTGATTTGTTTTCTGAATATCTTTTCTTACAATTTCCTAATCAATCAAATTTCTATTACGTTGTCAAACTATTGGTTTCTTTTATTCTAATATTCATCTGAATAATTTAATAATTATTTAAAAAATATTAGCATCTTTAGTAGCTAAATCTGTTTGTTGTAAAACTTTGAATAGAATTTTTATGGTTGCTTTTCTCTATCGTTTTTTTAAATGTTATTTTTATGGTTATTGAGTATGTTAAAAAAGATCTATTGATGCATTTCAATTGCAACATTATCAAAAATATATTAGTGAAATAATTATTTCATATTGTTTTAAAATTGAAAGTGACTTGGATTTTAAATATTAATAATTTTAAAAATATATTATTTGTTAATAATAAATTGTTTGATCCTTGTAAATAAAATATTTCATATGCATAAAATATTTCGTCTTATCTACACTCTGTAACAGCAAAAAAAAAAAAAAGATGCGCCAAGAAGTTGTCCGATGGAGACAAAAATTGGCGGATAGGAAAATTATGTACAGAATAGAAAATGATTAAAATTTCAGAAAAATTGAAGGTTTTATTTAATGATTTGGCGATTAACTACTTTAACGATTTGACTTTCAGTTTGCGATCTATTGAATTGTAACATAATGTTTGCAGACGCATACTGATCTGCAATTACCTTCCATTCTTGTGATGATTATGAGAGTATTTGATAATTACTCTTGAGGAAATTGTGCATTTCTTAATTCAAGGAAAAGAATCATTTAATGCCTCGTCAATCAGGAAATCATTATATAGAAACCAAGAAATCAAATACTTTGTTATTTTTTATTTAAATTTATACGGAAAAACGTATGTATATATATATATATATGTGTGTAATGAGATTTGGCTTTAATTTAATAAATTCCCTTAATAATAATTTAATTTTCTATTCTATCCCATTCCCCCCTCAATTCAAAAGTAAAGAGTTCATTCTTATTTCCTGATCCTATTCCAAATTATGCTTTTATTTATTAGATCACGCCCTCGTAAAATTTGTCTAATCCTTTTTTCCCATGTTCATAAATCTGTTAAAATAATCCCTTCTAGACTAGCCTATCTTTTGTTGGTTTTCCCTATAATCCTATACCACATGTTCTATGATGTTTCTAATGGTAAATCCTTATTACTATATAATGGGATACTCTGAAAAACATAGCACTTTTTATCGTCTGCTGGAGGTAGTGTGGTTAGACCGCCCATGAAAACACTTTTTTTTTCTTCGGCCCGGCCGTCTTCATAACGAATAACAAATTCAGTCACTACCGTGAACTTGAATTCGACTCGCATTCTTCATTAATTAAATATTGTTTACAACTACAGTCGACAGAATGATTAAATGTCCTCAAGTAAATTCTTTCTTTCTCTCTCTCTCTCTCTCTCTCTCTCTCTCTCTCTCTCTATATATATATATATATATATATATATATATATATATATATATATACACCATAACAAAAAAAACCGATGCAACAAGAAGGAGTTGTTCGATGGAGACCGAAATTTGCGAATAGGGAATTTATGTACAGAATAAAAAATGAATAAATTTCTAAAAAATTGAATGCTTTATTTCAGAGTTACATAGTTACAAAATAACGAGCTCAATAAGGTGTTGACCGACCTCTAACTCTATTAGCCTAGAAATACTGATTGCATGTACCCCCGACGCAAAAAAATGCCTCTGTGTGTCTAATTAAGACAACCACACACAATTAATGCTAATACCGGTTATGGCGCACTCGTCAAATAGACCCGCCACTCAACGAGAAACAGTAAATGGCATCAAATAGAAACTGTCCTTTGACGAAACTCTGTCGAACAAGGAGGAAATGTGTATCAGTTGTAGTAATAATTTTAAAAACAACCTTATGTGGTTCAAAACGTTCCAGTACTTAGTATCATCCCGACGACACTGGAGAGGGGGAGTCTGCGGCAGTTGGCTTCAATAACGATGGCAGAAGTTAATAAGTATCCCGGTGGGGGCAATCCCTTTTGGCAAAGTTGAAAAGAGCATTGCAAAAACGACCGGTCAAATTATCTTCCGAGTACATGGCAGAGGGTTCAGAACGCTGTTGGTATTCAAGGTCAAATATCCTTCTCCCATCCGAGGAAGAAAAACCCATCCATCACTATCCCGGAGTAAAAACATCGCTGCCACCTATCTTCTTATTTGCATAAAAAAAAGCTAAAGCAAAGCAAATTTAATTTTCATTCTTACAATTCAACGTCTGTTGGAAATTTGAATCAGTCATGCACAATTATATCGCAAGAATTAATTTCTCGTTTTGTTTTGCTCCTAATTTTTCTCATTGGCCTCAGTGTACATCAATGGGAGGAGGGATGGTGTAATTCTTCTACATTAGTCAAAAATTATTTTGGCTTCAATGTCCTCCGGATATCTTCAAATTCCTCAAGTCTCTATGGTAACTCTTCTGGCGAGTTGATACTTGGCCATTCGTCTAAGTGATACTCTTTGAATTCGACGGAATATCTTTTTTTACATTTGATCTGCTATTATCAAATGTCGCAACTGGTCAAAAGTTTTGACGTTAAGTCCCTCAATCCATCCATTTAAGAATGTTTGAATTTCTTGGTAGAAATCACTCCACGTATTTTCAGCACTTTTCTGATGAGTGACAAACAACTGCCTAAACTTCTCTGGAGTTAATTTACATCTTTTGAGTAACAATATTTTCACATAATCATAATCTTTTGCCTTTTCTTCAGGCTCTCAAGCAATTAGTTGTGTTATATCTTGTGGGAGTAGATCCATCATATGTGTAACTCAAAACTCTTTTGGTACGGACCTCATATTAGCTTTGCGCTCATATAATATCAAATACAGACTGATATCTTCATTCATATCAAATATATGTAGTAACTTATTCAATTCATTACTCGGTGTACGAGTATTTACCTTCAATGTCCCTTGACTCGACTAAATCTGAGTCTCGATTCTTAACTTCTCTAATTCTACCTCATCTTGTCTCCTCTTCTTTGCCAGTTCTCCTTTTTCCTTTTCCTTCATCTCTTCAATGATATTATCATACATCAATTTGGTGTCTTCCTCTTCGTACACTTTGATATTAATAGCTAAATTTTTCAATATTGGTTTAGTCATTTCAGCTGTTGCTTCTAAACTTAACTTTGCTGCTAGGTAAAGCAAGTCCTCTTTCTTACGTTTTAATAAATGAGATATTTTGCGCGAATAAAATTTGAAATATTTTATAACAATTAACTATTCTGAAAAAAAAGTTGATATAAATTTTTTTAACTCAGTTGAATGAAATTATTTTGCTGGGTTTTCTTAATTGATTCTGCTAAAGTGAAAATAAATGTTTATGCAAAATTCTCAATAACATACGTTCTCAACCAAGATATATATACAAATTTAAAAATAATATGCAATATTTAAAGTACTAATATGATTTTCAACATTCAATAAAATAGTAATCACTCAACAGAAAAGTACAGTAAATACTTTTCAATTCTTGATATTTCTTCTTATTTATGAAACAAACCATTTTCATGAATAATTTCTTTTTGTTTCAGAAAAAAAAAAAATTCGAAACGTATTTTAAATTGAAAAACTCGTGTATACTATTACGGAACAAATATATATACTCAAGAATTAATGAGAAATACAAATGAATTAAGAGGATCGTATATTCCTAGTTGCATCAACAAAATAAAAAAAAAGTATTAACAATCATGTTTTCATAAACAGAAAAAAATTACGAGTATATGAGCTATACAATCATTAATAATTCTTGTTTAATGTCTTAAAGAGAGGAAAAACTGATCAGCATAAAATGATGAATTGACAGTACTCTTTCAGTGGTTCAAGGTTAGATATAATAGCTTTCTACTCTTAAATTTTTCGTTACTGAAGCATGAATGAAAAAAAAAGCTCAGACAAATTAAATATAATAATTTTGAGTTAGTTTTATGTCAGAAAGTAAAAAAAAAAACCAATTATAACTGAAAGGAAAACTAGCAATTTAGGATAAGCGACACATAAAATTATAAAATATATTCATAGTCACATTTTCTTCAAAAAATAAACTTTTCATAATAAAGGGATAATACTTGCGCAATCACAACCAAAATTCTGTTGGATCTCTTGGCGGTTCTCTGTCTCTCAAAGGCACACTTAACGGTAATTTATCACAAAATATAAATAGAGTATAATAAGCCACACAACACCACGGAATATCCAAATCGACACTTCAAAAATAGGGATGATCTTTTCGCTATATAAAGAATGCAGAATTATTTTCACCAGGATGGAGCTTCAATGATGAAATCAGGGTGATTCTTATCAACGGCGATTCAATTTTCTTGTGACCAGGGTCTCAGGATCGGGATGGTTCTTTCAAGACGAACAGAACGAGACTGCAGGAAATCTCTCGTAAACTTTTCCAGGAATGCGGGATGCATTTATTGTGCCGGGAGCACGTCTTTTTCCTACGATCTCCAAGTGCAGGAAGCACTTCAAAACTTTTCCTCTGAGAAATACGGAATGCATTGATTAAAGTGCCAGGAGCACTTCTTCAAAACTGTTCCAGAAATGCAGGGTGCGTTTATTCCCAAGAAATAACCGGGATGGTACAGATTCAGTGAGACGGCAAGGCGAGCTGAATTTTAATTGAATAATTATTTTTCCATCCCTGCCGAGGGGTCAAATGTTTACTCTGTAGAATCCTAACTACTGAGAGGAGATACTTGGCTCGTTCTTTTTTCTATTTGTCTAGGGTTTTTCTGGATTCAATGGATTTGAAAAAAATGACATTTAACTAAGCAATATATTTTTGTACAGTATTTATAAAGGTAACTATTGGGTATATATATAAGGAGCTATCGGATTGCACGTCTTTCCGTGCTGGCCACCCCTTGCCTCTCTGGACACTCGTGTGAGCCCTTAGAAATGAGGTCATAAAGTAGAGATCAAGTTCGTGATACGCTCTGGTGTAGGAAAGTGTTTCAATATATATATATATATATATATATATATATATATATATATATATATATATATATATATATATATATATTTATATATAGTGTTTTATTTCGTTTGTTATTCATGCTTATTTAGTCCTCCTTGAATCCAAAAATAATTTAATTACTATCCCAGGAATCTAATTCTAATTGAGAACAAAAAATTGCAGAACTATAGATTGCTCGGTTCTGTGCTTAACCACAATAAACACAATACCGAAGTGAAACTATGAAATACCACTTTTAAATTTAGTCGGGATTTCCTGGTCAGATATATTATTTTGTATGTGAGTGAAATTATAACGGGGGAAAGCACATGACTCAGATGTCTACCCCTCGTATCCGTCACTGCACACACGCTCATATATATATACAGGGTCGATGTAACAAATTGAACAAACAAACAAACAAATTGAAAAGAAATTTCAGATACAGTTATTTGAAAATAGCTAGAGATTGTGATGATTTAAATCTGTAGAGCTCTAACAGCTAAGGTTAGAGTGAAAAAGTTTCGAATTGTTCGAATGAGAGCACCAATTTTCCTTCGCAAATTGATCAGCTCATTGAAAATAGAAAATGGCGATGCATTATGTTAGAACGATGCATGTATGACGACAGTTACCGGTGTAAAACATTTGCAATTAAGGCATTGTAAAGAACCAATGACAGCCCAAGGGAGGAGAGGGTAAAAACTTTTACTAGTGTAACAAATTTTCGATATGCCCACTTCGCAGACTATAATGTATTCCATGCGGGAGATTTTCAACAAAATTATTAATGTAACATCGCATGAGAATCTGTACAGCTTCACTTTTATGGCATCTTTCAATTCTGACAAATATCGGGGGTTTGATGTGTACACTTAAAATTTCAGATAATCCCTGAGCCAGAAATCCACCGGAGTGTGGTCGGGAGACGCGATGACTGCAAAGTTACAAGAGATGACTTTATCACTAAAGTCCTAATGCGATACTTGTCGGAACTCGTATGTCGATGTGAGGAGGAGCACCATCTTGCATCCAAACAGTTTCATTGCTGAAATTCAGGAATTATATAATTCTGCAACATTGTTGTATATCTAGCATTTGTGATAGCATGTGATGAATCATGTTTTCATACCAGTGGAAGTGACTTCTTCGAAGAAGTGCGGACCGTGATCAGTTTCGTCATTCTAGTGAACACAGTTCTTGAAGTTAAATTACTCAAGTAAGAATAAATCCGCCCATAATATCTGCGGCCACATGCTATTTTTGTTATATCTGATGAGGAAACAATTCTCAAAGTCGACACGCTGTTGCTTAATTTCCAGGTTGCAACATCTGGACGCTCTGGAATCGATAAGGAAGTATTCGCAGAACAAAGCGCAGAAGATTGAATACTGTAGTTTTCCGTCCATACAAATTGTGGGAAACACTTCTTATAGTATGCAATGAACCTCCAGTAATAGTATTACGTACTTCCACAAGAACTTCAACAGAAACAAATGTTGGTCCGAATCGTAGTCTTTCATATTTGCATTCATTGTCTTCAATTTTTTTTTTTTATCATACCACGTACAATTTTACGAAACATTAGTCTCATCTTTGCTTATGATTTCGGCAATAAATTCACTTTGCTTCGGCAGCATTTTCCCCGTTTATATAAAATAGCTTTATCAATTCACCTGGTTGTTTTCTTTTAAGTGTCATTTTGTTGGTAAGTTCGAACACATAATTGAACACCTATCTTCCCACGCTGCTTGTTAAAGGTTTTTCACAAGCACATGATGATCTGTGATTGGCGCTTTTATTTTCTATCGCTGCAAATTATGTAAAAGTCGTCGAGGCATCTCTTCGCTGTGCTATCATTGGCCTTTTACAATTCTCTTCTTAGCAATACCTGAAAAGGTTTTCGTTTACTTTTTACGAAATTGAATTTATCTTCTATAATGAGTACTGTAATATTTAAGTCGTTTGTTCTTAATTTGATTAAAAAAGAAAATGTTTGTTACGCTTATCTCACTGATTTATATGTCTTTGCTGCCCGACAATAAATAAATGCTACAAATTTGGTTTCGTTTGGTTTTATTAACGTCGCACTAGAAGTAAAACGAGAGCCTTTGGCGATGAACCTTGTAATTTTGAACCTTGTTCGAGTGACGAGGGCGACATGTAAACTGGCACTTTCCTCTCTAACTTCCACACCACGCAGACGGGAGGATTTTGAGTCTCGACAGATTTAGCGTGCATCAATCCCGGTTAAACGGTAGGTCTTTTGTGGCATGAAGTCTCAAATCCTCGACTTGACAAAACCACCGGCCGCGAATCCGTTACTAAATCACTTGGCTAACGTAGCCTAAATGCTACAGACTTATGTATGTTAATGAAATTCATATTATAGTTAGATATAACAGACTAGTTTAAAGGAGATTTGTAAAAAATGTTAAATGTTTTACTGTTCTCTCTCATTTTTAATTTTTAATGTAACTTGATTTCAAACTGCTTGTTTTTCATTACAATTGTTTCTGTTTTTAAAAACATTATTATATACTATTTTATGGAATAATATTAGGAGTTTAATGTAACTAATATTTACTATTATGAATGATTTAAGATCATTTGTGTTTCCAGTCTACTTTATATGATGTCTTTATTTGTATATCTGGATTCGAAACATCAATTAACCTTATGAAATCTTAAAATAATGAACTTATAAAAAGTAAGGTAAAGTTCATTAAAATATATTAGGTAAGTTTTATTTTAACACCCGATTTACGGATACTGATTAAATGCATATTTTTACTGAAGTTAGTCATTTTGTCTCGTATAGCAAAATAAAAATGTTTTTAAAAACGATAATCGAATTCAATTTTAGTGAAAGATTTATTACTTAAAACTTCATTCAAAACATTTCTTTCATGTAAAATATATTTCTAGAAAACATTTTTTGCAAACACTTTATTGTACCTAAGTAATATAAAGTACTACTTATCTATTGTCGATTATCTTCTCCAGCATCCTATTATATTCGGACTTCCAAATATATTATTGTGGCTAAAGATTCTTCCACGTAATCTACTTTTAATTTTCTCCTTCTCTCTTTCGTACTGTCATCTCTTTATTACTATTACTATAAATATTTCCTATTATTCCCTATATATTATTTTCTATACCTCAATCTATTTATTACCACTGATTTGCATAAAGTGGAATGGTTGTTGAAGTTAATTAATGTCCAGCAGAGGATCCGCCTCGGGCGGAATCTTCAAAATTTGTTCAGCTTTGTTAGCTTATAGACAATTCGTGTTAGCTTATAGACAATTCGAAAAAATTCTGATGGACACGAAAAGAATAAAACTTTTTCAGTTATCGTGATTCTGTGATCAGTTATTCATAGAATTCTGATAAGAATTTTTTTTTTATGCATGTAGCGCCGACTAATGACGAAATAATTTTGAGTCAAATTGGCTCATAATCGTAAAAGTATAATATAAGAATTCGAAGTGAAAGGGTGAGTGGAAGAGAGGAGTTAATATTTACGTATATTTCGTAACGGCATTAAAAATCAACACGTGCTTTTCAAAAATATTATATAAGTTTTATACATGTATCAATAAAATTTTGAATTATTCAAATTGGCTCAGTCCGTAAATCTGATGTTAAGTGACGTTTTTCGTGGAGGGTTCATAAAGTACTTATGTTTGAAGGAAATTGGCATCATTTAGGTAAATTGAGTTACCATTGGGTGTTGCCATCGGTTAGACAGAACAAGAACAATTTGACATTGATTCATAGGTTAATTTTGATTTGGTAGTCATTTACTGCCAAATAAAAATTTGATCATTGCCGAATCAAGTTGTCATTGTCGGTGAGATCTGGATTCATCATTATTCAAAAATTTTTCGTCATAACTTTTTCGGCAACAATAAAAATAACCTGGAAATCAGGCAATAATCAAAACAACGAGTTGCTTCCGACTAATCTTTTCCAGAAAATTGGTCTCATTAGGCAGAAAAATTAAGACGAAGAATTTTTGAGGTGCGAAAGGCGTTCGCATCACGAATACGAGTAACTGAGACTTTAACAGCTGTTTAGTAAGTCATGAAGCTTACTAAAAATAAACCATTTTCGATGTTACAAGCGGTCATTTCTTGGATTTATTGAAAGACCCTCGTAATATAATGCATCAGACAAAATTTTATGCAGGTAAAATTTAGTTCATTTTAGTGATTTTCTGAATCTTCTCCAAGTAGCTCTATTATAATGACTCCATGGCCCCAAAAATACAGCAGGATCCACCCTGCATTCTTCTGAGACTTAACCTTCTTCTTCGGTAGAGGTAAGTCGCTGTGATTCCCCTTCTTGCTCATCTCTTTGGTCTCTGGATCAGGTTGATGGATCCAAGATTCATCCATAGTTATCAGACGACCAAAAATGTCACCGCCTTGTTGAAAAAATTCAACATTTTCCTTGACAAGACGCACCATGTTTGATTCTGAAAAGGAAAATTTGGAATTCCGAGTGTGCAGACAATATATTTATTTTTATATTGTCTGCACACTCGGAATGACAAGGAAATTATTATTATCAATGTATTACTGCTTCTGATATGAGTTGTTCTTCGTGATTAATTTTCTACACACTGCTACAATTAAAATCAGTCTCATTCAAGATCATTTGGAGGGTTACTCCGCCGTCTAATAGAATAAAATCCTACACTTTTGTCAATGTGGCAGTCCGTGAGTGACGATCTTCAACTTCTTGACTAGGGCGATCTGTGAAGGACATGTGACCAATTTGAAAATTCCTTTTCCACTTCACAGCAATGTTATATGATAGACTATTGTTTGCATAAATATCCATCTTTTCAACATAGATTCGGTGGGCATTATGATCTTTCATTTGAAGGAACTTAAATCACACTATAAAGCAATCTTCTCCATACTGCGGGTTACTTCAATCTACGGCTTCCAGAAACCAAACAAATCAACGTCAATAACTGTAATTTTTTACATTATAGTATATATGGATCGATCAATATGCAGAATAAATATCATCCGGATATCTTGGTTATTCCTTAGTAATTTTATTTTTCTCTTTGTATTCTTAATTTTATTTTACTCTTTATCCTAAGAGCCATCTTGTTATTGATATCCATACTTTTTAACGTAAAACGCTGCTTTATTGTGAAAATGCAATCTTTTTTTATGAGAAGTATATTTCTTTCTCACCAATGATGGTTGAAAAATACATGCAAAATGCAGTAGTTGAACGCAGGGCGACTGGAGAAATCAAAATTATTATTATCAATGTATGTTTTAAATTTATAGAGTGTTTTTTAATTTCCTCGAGTGAGCCTTTAAGCTTCAGAGATATAATACATAAATATAAGTAACAGCAAATGCTTATACAATAAACGAGAACTTATATAATATAGATGATATAAAATAACAGAAGAAACGAGAAAAAAGATATAAAATAATAATTATTATGATGAATGAAAATGAATTTAAGGAACCCGATGGTGTTCAAGCAATATAAAACCTACCATTGAAAAAATAATAAAATTGCTAAAAATCATTTTAAAAATGTATAAAAAGCTCACAAAAATAAATATATTGGCAATAAAAAAAATTAAATATCGAAAATAACTTTTTCTCCTTAACTTTCAAATGTTATTTATTCATTTGTTTTTATATATTGTGCATTAAAAAACATGGCGTGCATTCTTTATTACTGTATTAAAACTGGATAAGTAATCATTGACATAAACATTGATCTGTAATCGTTATTTATTTCATATGTAAAATTTGTAACATATCTTTTATCATGATTATCTCTTCAGTAATTTCACTAGATAACTAATAAGTTTGAAGGAAGTCATGTTTTTGTTAATGTGAAATACATTTGCAAACTACTTCACAAAATGCCACTGATTTAACTTCCTTGATTTTATCGCCATTGAAATTTTCGTAATGGTTTGGGCCTATTAACTATTGATTAAATGTGTTGTCAAAATAAAAGTATTCCAATGTATTTGTTTTGTGTATTGAAGCGAAAAATTATTCTTATATTAATATTACATATCTCATTGCAGGATGCGATAGTGGATTTGGATATGAACTTGCTCTACGCTTAGATGAATTGGGTTTACATGTTTTCGCCGGTTGTTTATTGCCAGAAGGAGATGGGGCCAAAACTCTTAAAAAATCTGCTTCAAATAGGCTCCACGTGGTGCCTATGGACGTCACTTCGGATGATAGTATTGATAAAAGCCTTAAATGTGTAACTCAGAAAATTAAAGATAATAGTTAGTATCTCAGAACTCTACAATTCATTAATTTTTGTTCGGATGTGAAATTGATACTAAATATGGCAAATTATTAACGGTTTCATTAGCATAATTTTTGTATTAAGAAGCATTAATGCATATCATGTCTGATTTTTACTTTAAGAAGTTACAGTTGATTACAATGGAAATTTTAATGTTTTCTTTGTAATTTTATTTCATTTTGCTGAATGTTACAATCTATTCGTTGTTATACTTCCTAAATTAAATTTATTTTGGTGCCTCATTTTTTACTAATGTGTTACTTACGTAAAATTCCTCCATATATTTATGCATCAATTGATTTTAATAATTATTGGCCTATTTTTATTGACTAAAATCTTTAACCCATAGTATTAGAATCTATAACAAGTAAGCATTTAAGTTTTTTAAGCCTTAAAACAATATGAAGGACATTAAATTATTTTTTAGCATAATTTCTTTCTCATAAGTACATTTCAAGCTGTATTAAAATAAAAGTTTGATTTGAATAATGAATAGTATTTCTTGAATAAAACTTAAACTGCAACATTTTATTGTTAATTATAATTTCTAAATTAAAATTATTTGGGTAATTTTTATGATGACTCTGTAAAAGTAATTAAATTTAAAATGAGAGGAACTTCAATTATCTTTAGCACGTTTTCTTAACAGATAAGCGCTAAATTGTTTCTTGTATAATTATGAATCATTCGCTTACAAGTAGATAATTAAAAGGTATTTTAATTTCTAAGTATCTTATCTTATTCGTCATTAATTTATTCTTGGAATAATATTCAGGCTTATCCTTACATCAATACAATGTAAAATAAATCTTGTTTTGTTGTGCAGAACTATGGGCAGTCGTTTGCAATGCTGGTATGAACGATGGCTCTGAAATTTTTTGGACGAATCTAGATAAGATACAACGCGTCATGGATGTTAACACCTTCGGTGTCGTCAGAGTCACAAAAGCATTTTTACCTTTACTTTGTAAATCTAAAGGAAGGGTTATAGCAGTATGTAGTGCAGCAAGTAAGTATTTTCATTTTTAAGTATTATACTCTGTTTCATTTTTAATTCCAGAACATTTATTTGAATGGTAAATAATAAGTAGTAAAATTTTTTGTTTTATTGTTGATAATAAATTTGTCAGAAAAATTATCATAATCGCTTTTTTTCACATTATGTTGATAACGTTATAATTATCTTTTGTAATTATACTATATTCATAAAAAATTAAAGATGTATTAGATCCCACACACACGCATATTCAGTAAAATTTCAAATTATAACTCCAAGGAATATATTCAAGATTATTGAAAATTTTACTAAGATAATTGGCCTCTATGTACTATTTATTTCTTTCACTAATAATTTGTGAAATCAGAGAGGAAGATATCATAATAAAGAACTAGACGAGAATAAAGAATTTACTAGAAATTCATATTATGATCTAAAAAATTTTAATCGCGTCTTTCAATTGTGCCGTTGTGCTGGTTGCAATTTTCTCTTCACTAACCTGAGGGACTTGTTGATAATTTGAATTGCATAAAATAACAACTTCTATCCAATCAAAAATGAGACGCAATTAGGTAAATTAAATGAAGTTAAGAAGTGTAGAGAATTGAATTAAGGATAGTGATTTATAAGCGAAATAGAATTGAAAGAGAAGAGAAACAAGGTAGATGATAACGACAAACTGATAGATATTTGTAAGTTGAAGTGAATTATTGTAATTAATCTTTTGTAGTAAAGTTAGAGTTGAAAGTGACTCCTGATTAGAATAATAGGACTCAAATCTGTAATAATTGAGAAATGTTTCATCGGAATGAGGGATTTTGTAAGATAAGACTTTATTATTTGAACATAAACTAAGATTAACTGAGTTAAGGATTCGAGAGAGTGTGTTCTTTCATTCCCTTTGATAGATTGACAGTATTGTCTTTCTTCTACGTTTCTCCACTTGGAGTTTTGTACTTATTGACTTTTTTTTTATTAAACTTTAAAATGGTTGTGGAGTTAAATAATGAAGGAATGCCGTTACACAGTTACTGGACACATCCTTAAGTTTTCTTTTGTTCTTTCACATTTAAAAAATGTACTCAAGTTGAAATAAAGATAAGTTAATATTAAGAATATTGGTATTATTTTCAATGGAAAATATGTGTCTCGCATAGAAATTTAAATTCTGCTGAAAAGACACTTACAAGAGGCAAAAACAAATACTTATAACCCTCTCTTCTAGTTAAGATAATAAGCCTTTTGTGCATTGTTTATTTCATTTTTGTAATCTTTGATTTAAAAAAAAGAGAACCAATAAACTTTTTCAGCTCACTTACGAAGTCCATAGTGCAATGCTGCAGCGTATCTCAACCAGTCAAAAAAAAACTTTTACTTAGTTTTGATAAAGCTATAAAAGTCAGTTGTCACCCAAGAATCAAAATTTATTTCATTGTTGCAAAGTATATCTTTAAATCCATTCTGTTAATGAAGTAAAATGAAAATACATTTATCTCAATGCCACCATAAAATTACAGAAATACGCTCCTTTTCCAGAGAATAAGCTCCTATTAAATTTAAATTATTCTTACTTTATAAAAAATATGCTTCCTTTCATATTTCTTATAGGTTACATCATAACTTTTTAATTTATAAAAACATGTTTAACACTTTTTCCAAATATTCTAGCTTACGTTTTGGATTCTTCTAAAATAACATCGAATGCCGTTTATAAGTTTTGATATCTTATTTTGATTCTCATTTAATATAATCAAGTTTTTAAAGGTAAATTTTGTTCAAATATCGCCTTCCAGCCTGTTAAGTTAACATTTTTTTCAGCTTCAGAAGGGGGCATATTTTTCCAAATTTGCATCAGGATTTTCCAAAATTAAATTTGCTTTCAATTTATAAACCTCCTAAACTTCCCTGTGGTAGAAACAGCTACATATTTTTTTGTATATTATAGCATTTCAGAAAATTTGTCTTAAATTTAATTGCAGTTTATATCTAATTTTTCTAGCGAATTCAAGCATTCAAACTCACATCAAAGAATCAAATTAATAACTTAAAATAAATATTGAATGCGGGAAAAAAACAAGTTGCCGCAACGCATAAAAATTCGTAAATTTACTGCGATCTTACAGATTAACGCATAAATATTATTGCTTTAATAAATTATGTATACAGAATTAATAAGATTTGTTAATTATTTTTGTTTTGGAGGACAAATATTTTTGTTCTTTTCTGAATCTATTGAATCGTAATTGCATTAATTCATGAAAATAACAATAACCAATAATTTAAAGAAATGTGTCTGTTAATAACATTTAATAGCCTAATATTTTTAATTGCTGTAAAACTTATGAAAAATATTTGTATTAATTATGTTTTTATAAAAATGTTTATTTTTCTGCATAATTTTTTTTTATTTGTACATCAACTTTTACGGAGAAACTTACGGATGGAACTATTTTTAGGTAATTATTCATATGCTGGCATGGTTCCTTACTGCATGAGTAAACACGCTGCAAAATGCTTTTGTGATGGTCTTCGCTTAGAAATGTATCGCTTCGGTGTCAAAGTTGTTACAATTGAGCCTTGGATGTACAAGTAAGTTTAATTATTAAAAAATGAATAGTATGTGATGCTGAAACTATTTTAGAACAAATTTTGGACTTAGAATATGGTACTGATTTTTAACTCGAAATGAAATGGGAAAATTAAGAGTATATATATATAATTAAAATTAAGCAGCGACTTAAATTTTTTCAAGATATCGAGAATAATTTTAATTTTTTATAATTAGCGGTAAATAGTTTTAGATTTTTGAATTTGAACGTGAATTGGATGAATCTGAAGATTTTTCTGACTTTCAAAATAGAACAGTCTCTTTTTGAAAATTTGCATCATACAAATTATTTCATAGGAATTCGAATCTCTACCGACATTCCTTGTAACGTCTTTTGTAATAACGGAATTTTCTGATATGATCTTGAAATAATTTCGATGTATTCAAGATATATATTTCTTAGTTTTCCTCTTAAATTTACTTTTTCTTTCAATAATGTTTGGTTGCTTAGATGCATTTCAAATATGCGTAAACTTCATAAAGATATAGCATAAATTATTTCCTTATCGAAATGCTGATCCGATATGGAAGACACCAGCTTGTTAACGTATGAGCTACGCAAAATAGAGAGTTGCAAGATACGGGTTTATTTAAAAATAAATGTTTTTTTTCCTGCTTGATTTCGTTCATTGAGATATAAATTTCTCATTGTGTGTCGATAAATTAGATAACGATTTTAATAAATGCTTTCTCATCTGTTTCTTTTTAAGATACGCGTGTGCGACCTTAGATAAAGAAGGACTATGATCTGATCGCGAATTTGGCTTGGATATTTTTTGATACTCGTGGAAGAATAATTGTAAAATCCATTAAAAAAAAAAAAAAAAAAAAAAAAAAAAACTGAAAAAATATTACCTATACTAAATATGAACTATGGGAGAAAATATTTATAAGGATATATGTGCAAGTGATGTTTTCTTATGGAAACTGACTCTTAAAAGTAACATAAAATTACTAAAATATAAATCTATTCTTTGACGAGAAAACAAAATGCTTAGCAATGTAAAAAAGAAGCTTAAGACGAAATGAATTAATGACTAGGATTTCAGAAAAAAAAATCATAATTATTATTAGTAATTATGTGAAATTGCAAAACAAGAACAATACTTAAAACGCAAAAGTAAAACGAGTTAAATGATGAAAAACAAAATTCTCTGTTATACACAGTATAAAAATAAAATTGTGATTGCAGAAGTATTTCATTCTTATGTAGCATTTCATAATCACATAAATTAAGGATTATGTCTCGCAAAGAGTAATATTACGATTTAATTTTATACAATATCGAAAAGTTAAACTGTTTATTATGATTCAACTAGATGATATGACTTAATAATATTTTATTCATTCTGTAAATTATTTTAAAATTTCAAATTCTTAAATTAACTGAAGGAAATGAATTTTATGTATCCATATTAAAGAAATAACCTTCAAATAGCGGGAAAATATTCTGGAAGTGAATTTTTTAAAAACTTTTGCTCATATAAGATTAATAAGGCTTTTTGATAAGACAATAAAATCTTTTAAATACGCCTTCCCTTTCTATAAAAAAATTATTATCAAAAGTGTTAAAATTGAATTGATTGATGTTAAATTTATGTTTGTAAATTGTTTCAATGAAATTAAATATATGTTTCATTCTTTCGCAATTGATTTTTGTACTTTTTGAAGATTTTTAAAATCAATTTTTTTTAAAAGAGGGAGAGATTCTTAAAAGTTTAAATTTGTTAAATGAAAAGCGCAAAGTATATAATTAAATCTTCCGAATGTTTAGCGTTTTCAGGTATTTTCAGGATGGACGACCCTAAAGAGTCGAAGTGATCATTCCTCTCTCTCTTTCATAGGATTTTATCTGTGGTAAACACGGGGCTCAGCTACATAATACCGTTAGCGATCTTTCTTTGTTTTCGCCCCTTCTTGTCATCCATCCTCTTCCTTTCTCTCATTTATGGAGTTCTATCTAGTTCTATCGGAAATTAAGACAGAGAATATGATTTCATTTGCCAAGTGGAGACGTCACCATCGTTGCTCACTAAAATTTCATTTCGGGAATTGTATCTCATACAATAGATGTTTTATAAAAATATCCGTAGTACCTGAAAAAGGTCCACATTAGAATTCCATTTCATTTTTAGGAACATTAGATGGGAATTGTACTATTGCATGAGATTCTTGCACCGCATGACCTCATGCAATATTTAGAAAATGTTAAGAAAGTCTCACTCTATATAACAGGAGCGAAAACCGGAAAAACTAATTGCTAAAATTGGGAACTTCAACAGCTCAGTACAGTTACAAAAGTGATGTTCTCAATTATCTTAATATAATTACAGTGTTACATAATTTCCTTTGATCCATTAGCGATTATACTAATTTTGTCCCCGCTACAATGAGAATTACTTAAGTGACTAAAAGTGTTTTTTTCCCCTCTCTACTACTTCGCCAATTTTTGTAATGAGAATTTCTTCCGCACTACATGGTAACAATAAATTCCTAAAAGATTGAACAAAACTTCTATATGCACTCTATAAAAAAAAAAAAAAAAAACGACGCATCAAGAATTAGTTGTCGGATGGAGACCAAAATTGGCTGATAGGAAAATTATGTACTGAATAGAAAATGATTAAAATTTCAGAAAAGTTTAATGATTTATTTCAGAGTTACATAGTTACAAGGTAACGAGCTCAATAAGATGTTGACTCAGCTCTAGGATGAAAGCTGCCACACGACGTGACATAAAGCTCCCTGATGGTCTCCTGCGGTATTTCTTGCCAAATTTGCTTCAATTGTCGGGCTAGATCATCAACATTCCCTGGTAGATGCAGTCGCCTTCCCATCACATCCCAGACATGTTCGATTGAAGATTCGAGCTCGATTGAAGGAGCTCGATTCGCTGGTCAAGGAAATGACAACTTGAAAAACAGTTCATAACAACACGTGCCGTATGTGCGTGAAATAGTGAAAGCAGGATCAGCACGCTGCCATGGGCGTCTCCAGACACGTCTTCGATGATCGTCAGGACACAGTTGGAAGCGGGACTTATCACTAAACACTATAGGTCCCCAGTCAGCATCATTCCAACCTGATCGTGCCAAGCACCACTGTAATCTGGCTTGACAGTGTGCAGGCTAAGTGGCAGATGGTGTAGCGGTCGGTACGAGAGTAGATTTTGCTGTATCAGCCGTGTGTGAATGGTCATGGTGGACACTCGTGAGCGGGTCGCACGTCTGATGGTTGATAACGATGAATCAGGCGCTGTGACAGCTGATATGATAATCCCTCTGTCCTCCCGATCTGCTATGGTGTTAGGTCGACCGCTACCATCATGACGCTGAAATCTGCCATTGTCCACCCATTCTCGCCAGCATCTTCTAATCTGCGCATCGCTTCGACTCATATGACGAGCGATTCTCCCATTTGCCCAACCTGCTTCTTTCAATCCAGTGATACGACCTCTTTCAAATTCTGACATTTGCTCGTAATAAGCTCGAAATCTGCGTTGCTTTTTTCAGTCGTTGAAAGGCATCCTAAATCTCAATGCTACAGAAAATTTGACCATCAGATTGAGAATCGCTTCTTATATGCTCCTGCTGAGTGCGCAGTTTCGATGCTCTGTAGCTCTCACTATTTATTCTTTAGACACCAAATTTTAGTCATTTGTATATTCGGTCCAAATGTGTTTGCATACGAAATTTAATTACAATCGGGTTACTCCTTCTTTGTGCGGCGGTGTTTTTTTTTTTTTTTTTTTTTTTGTTGTTGTTGTTGTTATAGAGAGTATTTCACGCCTTGAGGAAGAATTTTTTAAATGTCAACGTCATTTATACCTCTCTTCTTCTTCAAACCAGTCCTCAGGGGCGTACCTACTTTAGGCAGGTGCTGGAATTATGAACTTAAGGCACTCTAATGATCTTGTTCTTTCCTAAGGGGTAAATTTACTACCTGTGGTAAACACGGGTGACGCACTCCTTGAATACCCAAGCGATCCTTCTCTTCTCTCCGTCTTGTCAATCATTCTTTTTCACTTTTCAAACGTCTAGATCACAGTTATATCTTATTTAGCGCAGCATAGCCATCTCTGGCTATTGCGCCATTCAGCACCACCATCAGTCACTACTCATCAAATCAATGTTAAACAAAAATTGCATTTATCATTAAAACTTTGTACTTCCTATGAATTATGATAAGTAAAAGTCAAGCATACAATATTCATTCTTTTATATTCATAATGTGTTAATATGACTTTTCCAGTGATCTTTTTTCAGCTGCGTTCCGACATAGCAACAACTATTTTTAAATCGGAAACCAAGTTCAGATTTTTTTTTAGTATTTATAAAGCAAGTTCTTTGTGTACTGTTATCGTATTTGAATTCAAAATTAAGAGATTATTTTATTTAAAAAGTTTTAATGTTATTTTTATGTAAGTGTTATGTATATTTGCTATTGCGAACTTGAAACAATATCAGCAATTTTAAAGTTTATATATTGCCTTCAAAAGAAAGAATTATTACTTCTAAATGTTAATTTTATCAGTTATTGAAATGTAAATAAATGTATTTAAAAATAGTAGTTTGCTTTTATTTGGTTGATAGCTCTGTTTTTTATTAAAGAAAAATTGTACTGAAGCACTGAACGTATGAAAAATACATTCAAACTTCTAAGCATACGCGTATATTTAATGGAATGTTATTTCTTCCTCGTTTATATTTATAAATTTCCTGTTTCAACGAGCACGCATTACTACAATTTTCCTCTAGTATATTTCAATGAGGAAAATTTATTTTTCGTAACGTGAAAAAAAATTATTTTTTCCCTTTTCCGTAATGTATTTAGTTTTACGTTTGAAGAGGAAATACTTACAGAATATTACGGATTCATCGTACAGCATTATGAAATTTTTTGTAATATGAAAAAATCACAATTTGAAACAGATTTTCACAAAAAAAAAAGTCTGATTAGTTAATTTTCTTTTATGTACAAATATATTAATGTTCATATTCGTTGCAACTTTCAGAGAAAAAGCGTAAACAAATATGTTTTACACTTTTAATTTATCTAATATATACTTATTTATTGGATCAATTAAACAGTGTACTGTATCAATTGCACTCCACTGATAGAATGGATTATTTTCCCAATCTTGTTTCATTGATGTAACCATATTCCAAGTTGCAAAATAATCTCACCCAAGAAATAGAGTTTATGTATAATTAAGAATTCATATTTTGTTAGCCTTTAATTGGTTATTGTTTTTGTCGGATCACTTTTCGAATACCAGATCACTTTTCAATTTCTTATCTCGTTTGCTTCAATTTTAATTACATGTTGCTGGTATAATATTCAATTTAATAATTTATCATTTGCTTTAATTTTAATTGCATTTAGCTTAAATATATTCAATTTAATAATCTATCGTTTCTTTTATTTTTATTATCCGAAAAGTTTGCTATTGTCCATTTCTTCAATATTTGTATTTAATTGATTAAGTTAATAATAAGTTTTTAAAAAAATCGCAGTTTGGGTGGCTAAATCTTTTCTTTGCAAAGAACTTTTTCCTTTTTTTATAACTGTTCTAATTTTTTTTTTTTTTAAAAAAAATAACGTTTTTAAATTTTGATTTTAGATTGTTCGTAGTTATATTTTAATAAATGTATAAATTAACATAAGAATTTCGCAATTACAGTATGTTTATTTTTGGACTAATAAGAATAATTGTTCTTGATTTTGAGTGTATTAAAAATCACACAGGCTGCTAAATTAAAAGAATTTGTTTTTGTTATTTTATCGTAATTTTTTTTCACTATGAAGTGTTCCTTGTTACAATCTAATTAATTTCTTAAAGTTTTGTAAACAGTATTTTAAGATCAATGCAAAACAACTTGAGAAATAATATGTTTTCTAATGTATATATGTACAATTATTTTAGGACTCCTTTAACCAAAGAAGATGCAACAGTGAAATACATTAGCAAAACATGGGACCAGGCTCCTGAAGAAATTAAAGCGTTTTATTCAGAAGATTATTACCAGAGACATGCAAAAAATATTGTGAAATTTTTAAATTATTCCATCAGTGACAAACCTCAGCAAGTTGTAGATTGTTTGGAAGAAGCTGTTATGGCTTTACACCCAAAATATTCATATGGACCAGGAACTGTGTATTCTAGATTTAGTTTTTGGATTTTGAGAAGATTACCTAAGCAACTTGCTGACTTTCTGTTAAATGAAGAATTTACTATTGCTCTTTGATATTGTTTAACAAAAAACTTTAACATGAAAGGTAAAAAAATTTGTTCATTTGTAATAATATCTCATTAGAGATATTTATTTCAACATTATAATTTCATTTCCTCAAATTCCGCTCACCTAATTGATCTGAAAGGTATTAAAATAACAACGATAAAAAAAGAGGAATAAAACATGGTTCAATTTCCTTATTTTGAATTTTATAGTAATTTTTTATTAATTTAAGCAAAATATATTTACTTTTTTCAATAATTTTTGTATATTTCTTTACTATAAAATACAAAGCGGAACACATTTGCATTTGTATTACTGATTTATTTAATACTCAGAGAAATTGAATAAGTTTAGTACTTAATTTTAATGAGGTTCAGTGTTTTTCAGGTTTATATTATTTTATTGTTATGTTGGTCGATTATAATTCTTTTTAGAATTTGGATAAGGATTAACTAGATTTGTTTTTCTAAAGTTATATATTTTGAGTTCTCCAAAAATTTTATGAAAGTAAAGTGAAAAATGTATGTTATACTCCGCTTAAGATAATGTATACAAAGATCAGACATGGAAACTAAAATCACTGGATTTGAGTAGCATAGGAGCTCTAGTTTGAAATATGTTTTTGAAGAATATCTCCATACATTGAATGGATAATTTTGGAAAGGAAAATTTGATTCAAATTTATTGTGCTTGATTAATTGAAAGATTTTATGGGATATACAGCATAAAACATATTGGCTATTATACACTTATTTTTCTTTTTGAAGTATTTTTTACCAATTAAATGTAAAGGAAATCGAAACAGTTACTAAATTACTATAATATTTTACACTTTTTTTTGGAAAAAAAAATAATAAAGAGTTTTGTATTTAATACTGTGAAGCAAACAATTTTAGATTTATAGTTACTTTTGGTTTTTATGTTTTACTAATACTCAATTACAATCTCAATTTGTGACACTAATAAATATGCATTACATAAAAGTATATTTTGCAATTTAATATTCATAATATATGTATGTATACTTTATATAAGTTGAAAAGATAACAATTAATGTATAATATTAATGTATAATATTATATATATATATATATATGAATCTAACCGTAATTCAATTTCTAGTTCATATTTATTTAAAAGTGTGTTGTATCGTTTGAATCGAAAATTTTGCTCCTATATTGATAGTAAAAATAAAAATCATTTTTTAAAAAACATGCTCTAACTATTTTATATAATGTTAAATTGGTTATTTTATTTTGATCCAAACATAGTAACATAACAAACGGTCATTTCTTAAAGGCAAAACATTAAATACATCTTCACGTTTGGATAAAAGTAATAAAACAAGGTAAAGTAGCTTTTGAACAATTGAACCTACTATCAAAAATCAATAAACATTGTATTTATTCATTTCTTCAATTAAACAATGCTTTTGATCACTTTAAATTTTAATAGTCAGTCTTCTTCTTTCTAAAACATTCTCAAATTTTAATTTAAAAATGTAATTTTTAGAATTCTAAAGAAAAGTAAACATCCACACTGAAGAAGAAGAAATCTTAACTAAACTGATTTTGTAATTGTTTTGAACTTTGGATTCTTTTGTAGATATTCAGATTATAATTATGATTTTGTTAGCAAATTTGCATAGACTTTTTGTTTTTTCAGGAAGTTAAGTGAGAGAGTATTTGTTTCAATATAAAATACACACATTCTAAAGCACATTTTTAAATGCATATTAACAAAAATGAGAAAGTATAATCAATGTTTCAATGTAAGTAATATCATTACTTTATATATGACAATTATTATATAAAAATATTCATAAATACAATTTTCCCAAAGTAGTTATATACCATATATTTTGAAATTTATTTTGTGTATCATACTTAGTTTATAATATATTCAAAATGAAATGTATTTATACGCTTTGCAACATTTTGTAACTGGCATATGATATTCAAAATTTTCTTAATTTCCTTGGGTAACTATAATGTGCTTATTTATACATTCACAGATGTAATGAATCTTAAAATTACATTAGTGCTTTATATTTAAAAAATGAACATCATTCGCTTAAGAAGTTTATTGAAAAGCATTATTTAATACAAGTACTCGTATCAAAACTAATGACGACAAACATACAAGATATGCAAAATTACTGAATTTCTTATGAAAAATGCGGCACTTTTGTAGGAAAAGCGATTTCTTTGCAAAAAGGTTTTAGAAACGCACACAAAGATCTTTAAGAAATTTTATAGTTTGTTTCACATATATTTCAAGATCAAAGTATTTATGAAAATCAACAAAAACATTTGAAAAATCAGATTAATGTTGATGTATTCAATAACAGATAATGGAGATTAGCAATCATTAATCAGAATGTAAGTTTCAATAGCTGCAGAAATTTAAAAACATTAATTCGTGAAGACGTACCAGCGTGGTGAAAAATGGAAATATCAATGCGAGAGAGCAAGCGCAAGTTGAGAAACATAATTTTCCCGGCAATCCTTTAGTGAGTGCATGAGAAGGATTCTCTAATTTTACTGGAGAGATAATTAGAGTCATTTTCCATACCCACCGTAAGAAGAGGTTTGTCTGGTAACAGTTGTTTGCTGCGTTTGACCATATGGAGAACTGTTGGATACGGTTTCTTGATGAGTAGTTCTTTGTTGTCCCGTTGGAGTATAACTAGATGATTGCGATCTTGTTACTGTCTGAGAGCCACCATACTGTGGCTTGGCATTTACCAGTAAACAAAAAGTTGTCATGAAAACAATTAACCACTGAAATTTACCGGACATCATCTCAGTTCAAATAATTCCTTTCTTCGGAGATATTGATAATGTTAGCAATACTGATGCTTAAAAGATATTTTCCTATCATAAGAATTCGATCCTTTTATACCCGTTTTTGATACAATTGTTTTTCATTAAATGAGCGTGAAAAGGAAGTTTTTCGTTTGCGTGTTGATAAAATTACTGATTCAGTGTGTAGGAGAATCAATAGTATTCTGTTGAAATATTCAGCAAAAAAATCTCATTAATAAATTTCTGGAACTATTATGAAGGTTATTTTGTTTTTTAATCTTTCTAGATCAACAGTTGTTTAAACAGTTTACAACAGTAGTTGCAATAATATGGATATGTTTGAAAAGCATAATGGAGGGTTGTACAATAAACATTAACATCAGTGGGCGATGTGAATTTACTTTTCATTACACGAAAAAGAAAATATTATGAAAGTTTTTTTTAATCGACAATGAAAGTTTTTTTTTTTTAAAAAAAAAAAAAAAAAAAAAACTTATTTTGCATCAAATGGATCGAGATAGTTATAAAAAGATACTTTATTTTGTTAAATTTGTACTTCTTAAAATTAGAAAATGTGTGTATTTATAACTAAAAGTTCTAGCATTAGGGGTAGGTATAAAGTGCAATAAAAAAGTTGTTTAAATTTCCAAAAAATTTCGGATATAATTGATATGATACGGAAACCATTCAAAGCAAAACTAGATCTGTTTGCGAGGCAAGTAGATGAAGGCAGTTTTTATCATTTTCCTTTGTTCGGAAAACAGAAAGTGCTTTAAAGTGTTACTTCTACGATTAGAGATAAATTGTAGAGTTTAGAAAACGCTGTTAATTACAAGAAGAGTTTTGGACTTCGCTAAAATTGAGCCTAAATTCGGTTTGCTCTCTTATCTCATCACTGCTGATATTGACACAGCACCTGAGGAGCTTCAGCTTGAATTAATTGAAATGCAGTCGAATCACACTAAAAGAAATATTTAATGCTGTGACATTAGTTGCTTTTTACAAAGTTTTTTCTGCTGAAAGTTTTTTATGTATAAAGAAATTTGTTGAGAAAATAATTTATATTTGGGAGAAAGTTTTCTTGCCTGAAGATCAACACGAATAAATACAGATCCTATTTGACAGGCATTAACTTGCAGGCTGTGATGAAAATCTCCACAAACAATATTCCTCCTGATTTAAAAAAAAAGTATGATAGAGTACATTTATCTCATTAAACGTTCGAAAATTTAATGTGCCCTCAGCTACAGAATGGTATGAAATATATAAAATTAGCACAGTAAGTAAATTGAATAAAACTGTCACTAATTACTTAATTTATATTCATTGATTTTATGATATTATTTAAACCTTTTCTGAAATGTAAAGTTAACTAATTGAATGCAATCAATTTAAAAGGTGAGGCCCGTCTCTAGCCTCCGCTTCTACAAAGTGGCCTCTGAGCCAAAACAATTGCCCACGCCTATTATTTTAGATTGAAATGCTACTTTACAAGATAATAGGTATTCGGATAAGTCTTTATCATTCGAAATATATTAATGGATGAAAATACTAATAAAAAAAGCACGCGTGTCAAAGCTGGTTCAATGCGTGAGTATTCTTTGAAACATTTAACCTTCGTTGAAAAGATGAGTAACTATAAATATTTCCAACATAAATTAAATCCGCTTCTCTCGCATACATTTTCATACAAAAATTAACATAACACTTTTATTCGTAATATTTATGTTTTGAATTAGAATGAATTAAAAGAACAATATTACCGTTTATATTTAAAGCGTTTTGGTAATAACTGTATAATGGAAAAGGTTTTTTTTTTTTTTTTTGGTAATAAATGGCTCCAGAGTGTAGTAACAGATGAAAAAGTGATGGGGAGAGATGAGAGCGAGAGAGAAAGATGGTGTCATATTTTAATATGTTGTTATTATACATGAAAATTTGGAATAAAATATACTTTTTTTTGACTGAATGAATCTTCAATTCAATAAAACAATTCCTAGAATTGGACCATAAATCTCAGAACACATATTCCACTATTCGGTTAGATTAACTTTTTGAATTGATTCTGGACACACATTTTTTTCAAAAAAGCATTCAGTGTTGAATTCAATTCTTTGTTAGATGAAGCTAGATGATTAATAATTCCAAAACTGTTAAAAAGTTTTCATGCTTATGTGGCTTAGATAAATTTATCATAGACTTCGTTAAAATTATAAATTTATTATAATTTGCAGTAATTACTTTTCAAACGATCGAAATTCTTTTCAAATTAATTAGCCGTGTCAGAACGAGAAGTACTGTAATATTAAGAAAATTTCTCCATGATTGCAATACCATGTTTCAGTGAAATTTATTATTTAGTGAATCTCATATTATAAGGAGGCTTCCTGTATAACTCTCATGTAAAATTGATTAAATTATAATTTATTTCCCATAAGCTCCATTCTATCTTATACAAAGATATATCAATCCTAACTAGTCTAATCATTGCATAATTAAATTTAGTCGACTTTATTTTGCTCTATTTGATTTGTTTGATTATATATTTCATTGAAATATACCCCAAAAATATCATGAAGTTTGAGTCATGGTACTATGACAAAGTTGACACATATGCTGGTATGTTTCGCTTGAGATTTCTGCTACATGATGAAAGTCTACTAAAAGGTAAATTAGGTTTAACATGGTACATACATCAATATTCTATGGTTAGATCATTGGTAGAAATGAATTTTGGACTTGCCACTCAACTTTTACGTTACTCTGTCATCTCAAATAGATTACTACTCACCGTGTATCAATGTTGATACACGTTAAATCAGTCGAGGCTCCAAATTCTCCCGTTGGCGTGGTGAGGAAATTAAGAAGTAGGGTGCCCTCTTGGTCCTCTCACGTCCTCGTCACAAGACCGAAGTTCAAAATTATGAGGTCCGTTGTCAGTAGCTCCCATGTTGCTTCTAAATGCCATGTTAATAAAAAGAAATTATCAATCAAATAGACACGGTCGAACGTTTTTTGAATGTCCAAAAACTCCACTCCTGTCGATTGATTTTTTTTAAAAAAACCCGACTTGATATATTCAACCACTCGGAGCAGATGGTGTGATGCGGACAATTTTTGGCGGAAATCGGGTTGTTCGTGAATTAGAATATTATGAGAGTCTAAGTGGTTATTCATACTATGAAGAAAGATTTATTTTCTGCGAACTTGCTTAAGATAGAGAGAAGAGAAATTGGTTTATAATGTTTAGGAATAGTTGGGTCCTCTCCAGATTTGAAAACTGGGATGGTAACTGCTGTTTTTTAGCATTGTATGAAACGCTCTACGTTTAAAATGTGTTGCTGATAGTGTTTGCAATTATCGTAATGATTTTGAAAGGCAAGTTTTTGACCATTTTACTTGTAATGCCTTCTTTCCCTGATGATTCTGACCGCAGTTTATATAAACTGGGTCGACAATTTTTTTGGTGATGGTGCATTCTAATGTACGGTGATTTTTAAACACTTCAGGTATCTGTGCAGCATGATGCAGTTTTGAAATGCGTGGTGGAAATAGTTACAGTTGAAATATTGGGGTATCCCACGCTTCTTTTTGAAAAATTCAGTAATTATTGTAGAAACAAATTTTTACATTTTAGATGTCTAAAGTATCTTCAGTCTTATAGATTTCGAAAAAGAAGATGGGGATGGTGCTTTTGATTTCAGTTGTCAGTGCTGGGTTATTTTTTCAACTTTAATGTTTTGGATTTTAAATCTTCTTCTATACCGGTTATTTCTAGGAGACCCTTAACCATTTTTAATGGACGACTCTGGTTCGGCTAGATTATATAACATTTTACTTGTTTGTTTCTAACCTTTGTTGTAATGGCGTAGTGTTTGTCTTCTGTTGAAGTCCGGATTTTGATATAGTCATAGCCGGATTTTGGCTGATATTTGGCGGCTGAGGAACAAAAGTCAGCATCGATTTCATCGGGATCGTGTTGATTAAGTAGGCCAGAAGTGTTTGAGAAGGGGGTGTTTCTATTGATTTCGGTAGCGTTGGGTTTTTTAAAAGATTTGGATAGAATTATGAATTTATAATTATGTTTTTTCTTTCTTTCTTATTTGGGTTATTAAGAATGACCACTAGCGTGGTCGTAAGCTTAATTAGGAAATCGACTCTTGCTTCTAAGCATTTTTGTTGCTTGATCATCACAGAAATTTTTTTGTATGTTTCTTACGGAGTGAGGGGAGATTTTTTTCTCCCTCATTCGTTATTATAACTTCCTCATTTGCTGTTATGCTCATCTTCTCAGTCTCTGAAGAACCTATGATCGATCATGGTGAACGCCGTCAAAAATCTAAGATGGCAGAATTCTCAGTGAAACAAAAATCTGCCAAGTTCGAAAAATAAAATGGAAGATCCCGAATGCGTCTATAAAACAAACTACTTCACTGTAGAAATTCCATGAGTTGAAAAAATAAAGAAATATGAAATAATCCCAATAACTGCCCGAACACTTCACACAGAAATCGTCTCTCAAACTTTCGACAGGCAATATTATTTTCAATAATAATGGTGTTGTAAAATTACCCGTTGGGCATTAAGGCACCCGCGGAAATCACGTTTCCGATTTCTAGTTTCAGTCATAAAAGTTTCAAGTCAGATTGTCTGGGGATTAAAGCTCGTGAGGGTTATGTACCCCCAAAACAGGTACTCCGCAATATATATATATATATATATATATATATATATATATATATATATA
>BMAW01122954.1:305272-329054 GCA_019974015.1 Nephila pilipes | reverse complement strand
GAGTAAATATCCCAAAGATCAACATTTCACCAGAAGGGGGCTGTTTCCAGTTGTTTTGTCAAACTCGTCCAAATATAACTTTCCATTTATTTTAGTTTTATTGTTAAGTGGTGAAATATTTTCTATGTTATGAGTGAGTGACAAGGCTTATGGTGCCAAGCTGAAGTTATGCTAAATATATTTCAGATTTTTATAATTACCATTATTCTAAATGTTTAAACTGAAATCAATGTCTAAAATGTGCAAGTCAGAAAATGTGACCATTACAACCACCCTCTGATGTGGGAATTTTTAAATCGTTATTAATAATCTATATGATCACAACATTTAATTTCTATTATTTTATTGAAAAATACCTCAATAAACATGTGGGTCTAAAAGGGTTAACAGAAAAGTACTACTTCGTTTCAGACATTCTCCTACAATAACAATTACAAATTTCTAATATTTCTTATGAGTGCAAGATTCATGCGCAAAATTGAATCCAAATAACTCTACTTACATCTTCTGATGCTTATTAAACATAATCAATACATAATTCACACTCAATGGCACAAATTAAAAGGAATATTTTATTTCTTTTCACTCTACATGAATTTCAAACAATAGATTTTTGCACTGATGGATAATAATCCGGCATTTATTGGAAACAAAAAGATGGAGCAGAAAATGCTTTCAAAGGGAATAGATTAATTTTATTTTGCTTCAAAATGTCACACTAAATAATATATGCTGATTGTAAGTGATTCATTGTTCCTAAACTAGTTTCTCATTCCTTAAATAAAAACCATGCAACATGAAATCCAAATAATAGTGTACATCAAATCTTAATATTCAACAAGAAAAATTAATCATTATCTAAAGTAAAAAAAGAATACATGACCCAGTTTAAAGTCATGTTACATGGAAAGAAAATGTTCAACTGCAACACTTATGACAGAAAAAAATATCAATCATAAAGGAAGTTTTATACAAGCAACACTGGTGGAATACTGAAGAAAATATATTCCGCAAAAATAAAAAAAAATCTGACCAATTTTTGCTTTTACATGCCTTTTGATAAAAAATAGTTATAGATCAATGTGTATAATAAAAAACCACCTTTAAAATAAAATTATAAATGTAATAAGGAAAAAAAAAACATATTCAATAAATAATACATACAACTGAAAAAATACAATAAATTATAAAATTTCTTCAACCATTTTCGCCAAATTATGTTTAGATAGGAAATAACTGATGTAAGTATGAGCTGAAAATGAGCCAACTTTCATGGTCAAGAAGGTTTACACTCTAACTCCAAAAATTTCAGCACATATTTAACAAAAATTATACAAATGAAGTTTTATTTAAAATATGTGTGTATGTTTTCTTCAATAATTTTTCAAATTAAGGAAAATACCATTATTTATTTGTACAAGTATTAAACATAAAAAAATAAAAGCTTTAAAAGAAAGGACATATTTTTTCCTAACATTTCAAAATGTTCTTTCACACTTTACATCACTTTTCCTATCATATACTTAAAAGAAATTTTCGTTTTTTGAATCAATCCAAAATCATCATACAGTTATTTTATGCAGTATCTTATATATTATCTAGCTTACAGAACTGGATCATAAATTATTCAATTAATTTACAAGAGTATATGATTGGAATGTATAAGATTTTGAAATAGCAGATCATAGGATATTTGAGTCCACCAGAAATAAACTGAGTTCTTTAAGTTTGAAAAAGCATATTACTTTTATTAAAAACAAAATTTAAATTAATGCAGAATGAAATAACAATATTGTACCATCAAGTCAGATAAATGCTCTGAGTTACAACAGAGGAGACTTCTTGTCAATACTTGATGACAGTAGTATATACTGTATTCAAACACAAATATTCACAGAAAACTTTGCATATACAGCATTGCCAATTCAATGCATTAATACAACTAAGATTTTATTTTTGCATGCCAGGTGCTCAACTGAGATTACAAAAATGAAGAAAATCTTATATTTATTAATTTGCATTAAATAAACAGTTTAATTTTATAGATTAAAAGATGTAAGATATAGAAGAATTAAACAAAACTAAAAAATCAGCTAATATTATTTGACTGTAATGAAAATAAATGTTAATTCTGAATTAAAATATCAAAAAAGTTAAGTTTTATAAGTAAATAAAAATATGCTACAAATATTATCAACATCAATATCTAAACATTAAGAATATAAAGTTTTGAATATTTCACAACAGAGAGAAGTTATTAAAATTAGAATAACATAAAAATCTTCCACAATGAAAAAAAATGATTAAGGAAGAATGCCATTAAAATTAATTTTTGCTATTGCTAATGGATTAAACTGTCATAAAAGTTAAATGCCTAGATAGCATTGCTGAAAAGCTTTAAAGAAAATTCAATGGTAATGAACTAAAGGAATTGATAGTAATTGTAACATGTTCAAATATTTTTGAGAGATTCATTTATAAGTGCCAATCATCCTATTTCAAAGGTGGCAAACATTTAAGATTAGGGAAGAGGAGAAAAGACATGTTCAATGTGTGAAGATAAAATACATGGAAAAGGATTTTTAAATATTTCTTATGACAACAGTTAAAACTTTAATACTTTTTGCAGATAAAATGTCATTTTTTCCCCTTTAAAAATAAATAGTTTATTTTGTAATAAAGAATTCAAACATGACAATTTATACACCATTTATTAAAAAATATATATATAAAGACATATGTTTTAATGATTTTATATAATGTTTTCAGGGAATGTTATTCAGAAAAGCACAAAAATTGTTTTTGTAAGAAAATTTTAAATCAAGAACATTACTTCAAAAAAAAATACTAGAGTTCAATATTCAACATGAAGATATGATATACATGAAAATGGACTTTTAAATATATCTTATGACACAGTTAAAATTTTAATGTTTTTTACAGATAAAATCTCATTTTTCTTTGAAAAATTTAAACACATACATGCTTTCAGATTTTCATAAATTATTGTTAAACTTAAAGGGAAAATAATTTATTTTGCAATATAAAGAATTCAAACATGACAATTTATACACCATTTATTAGAATACATATAAAGACACAACAATAGGTTTTAATGATTTTATATTATGTTTTCAGACAGTATTTGTGAAAGACCTATTTGGAGGCGGTTGTTCAGGTTTTTTCCACAGAGAACTGAACATCTGAGAAGAAAAATTTTCAAATTTAATTAAACAAGGATAATGCAATTTTCATACATTAAAATAATTTATAAAAAAATTCATTAATTAAAACTAAGAGTTGTTTAAACTAATCCTGTATAAATATTTCAGTCTGAATAGATATTAGAAGAAACATATAATTAAAAAAAAAAAAAAAACTCATGAAATCTGTTTATTAGTTCAATTTAAAACATTGTTTTTGTAGCAAAACATTAGATCAAAGACAATGCTTAAAAAAAAAAAAAAGTAAACACAATGTAGCACTATTTAATAATTAAACAATATAGTTTTTGAAATAAATAAATGCATTACAGGCCTATTAATAATTCTTTATACTTTGTATTACCTTCTTATAATTAATTGGATTTGGCAATAAGTTTCAGAAACCACCAAATACAAATAGAAACATATGGATATATAATATATATATAATGCTTAAGATTGAAAGAGAAAAGGTGATCTTATATAGCAAAATTTACTGAAATCTGAATTCAAAATCTTATCATATTGATGAATTTAAACTGATTTTATAACACTAGAGAGTATTCATTATGATCTTGTCTAAATTTTTTTATTACAATTTATTACTGAAATAAAAGTGGAAAAATCAATATATACTTTTAAGACAGTAAAACAACACATATCACTACAAATTAATACCAATTAAAATAACTTTAGACTAGGAATATATTTCTAAGACCTTACACTTTATCATAAATTTCAATAAATTATACTGAAAAAAAAATATTTTTATAAGTAAATTAAATTCTTACATTACTTATGACTTGTTTCCCCATCATACTAGAAATGGCTGAAGAGAATTTATCTGTGCCTTTCACTTTACACCTCAGGTAACCATACAAATTAGCTCCATTTAAAATTAATGCAACAATTACCACAATCTGTGGAAAAAAATGCATATTAGATATGTAAATTAAAAGATTTACAAGTAGTAAGTCATACAAGTGCATTTTCAATTGACAATCACTAAAAATAAAAAGTACCACTTCACCAAAAAGGAATAAAAATTTCTAGGAAAGTGTAAGTTACAGATTAAAATAAATTTTCTATAGCTGACGAATAAAAGTGAACATGATATATGAATGTGAGAAACATATCAAAGCATACAATGTATTGCTTTGTTTACAAAAACTTTAAAATATTTTTTGAAGTATTCA
The DNA here is from genome assembly GCA_019974015.1 of Nephila pilipes. NCBI lineage: Eukaryota > Metazoa > Arthropoda > Arachnida > Araneae > Nephilidae > Nephila > Nephila pilipes. Next base: position 324,655 of record BMAW01122954.1, on the reverse strand, counting down.
GAAAGAACTGAGTAGATTTAAAGCAAATTATATTTTTCAAATTAACATGCCTTATCTTCATTCAACTAGTAAAAAAAATTTAACTACGAACAATTTCCTTTTCCAATTTATTTTCACAAGGATAAAGGGCAGACATACACCCACTACTGCCTAGGTGTAAAAGCAAAAGCTACAAAAGAAGAATTTAATGTATCGCATAGCACATTTTTTTAAAAATGGCATTATTAGTGTTAAAAATAAGGGTATATTTAACAGTTTCATTAATTGTCATTTTAAAGAATAGCTACTCCAATGACATGACAATCTACATTGGAATAATTTTCTCAGAACAAAAGATCACAGTAACTCAATCTGAATTACAATGCGCATTTAGCTTAAAAAAATTGTTCTTCGTTTTTGAGTGTATTGGTTCAACAAAATTCTGATAAAACAGAGTAGTTGTCCATTTTCATAAAGAGGTTACATATTAATACACTATACTCTTTTTCAGGCATAAATAAGCTCAAATTTTTTCATATGTTGAGATTGGAGTATACAATTTTAATATATTATTGGAAATTGATTAATAGTTGTTGGATGGTGAGTAAATAAAGTGAATGTTAAAATTTATGACTCAAGAACCAAATTAGACTATGCTGTGTCAAACAATTAAAATATTCCATTTTAAAAGTACATTAAGAACAAGAATATACCAAAGACAATCTGGTTACTTACATCTGGTGTATAAGCCAATTTTATGTGAATATGATAAAAAATTGTGTTGAGTGTTCCCCCTTCCCCAAGTTTATATATGAATAATAATAATAAAGTGAGACGACGACAGTTGTTGGAAAGGAGAATATTGATAAACTATATTTTGATAAACAGAATAGGTTGGATATGATACTTGTGTAATTTTGAGGTATATTAGATTTGTAGTATATTTTAATACATAACAAGATACCTTTATTATGAACAAAGAAGCGTACAGTATCGTTATTGTAAAAATCATGTCAATAAACATATATCAAAATGATAATTAGGATTAATATTTTCTTTTTCAAATTATGTTAAATTTATTATCAATGTGGGAAACAAAAAGTTCAGTTGTTGCTATGAGCTTTTAAATCAGTTGACAAAATTTGATAAATTGATTTGAATTTTAATAAAAAAATTTGATAATTGACTATTTACTTTCTGAATTGCTTACAGCCCACAGATTTAAATTGCTTACTAGCATGTCAGCAAACATATACTCTAACCAACTCAGCCAGAAAAGGATTATCAACAGGGCCATTTAACTAACATTTTTATTCCTATCATCACTATTTTGAACTTGAGGAAAGAAAAATTGCCAAACCATTATCCTCCTGAGGAGGAAAGTTTTGCTGTTAAGGGCATTTTAACAAGATTAGGCGAAGGATACTTTCCCAACCATGTAACTGATCCCCTTTTGCATTGAGTGTCATTGAAACATTATTTATCAACATCATTGCAACACTTTCTAGTCCATAGGAAGAGAGGGCAATTTTTTGACACAAGTGCTATGACCATGTTGATTTTGAAAGAATTTATAATAAGGATGTATTCAACTAGTAGTGCTAACTGGGACGTGCTGCTATCATATATAGTATTGAATGGCAGTTTTGGCCGGGATCACAACCAACCATTAGAGGTTGAAAAAATTTATATCTAGGCCAGTTTGTAGATAGTTTTATTACTATCATTGATAGTTGGGATTTATTGGAAAGGAGCTACCTCAAATATCAGAATTAGATACATACTTAGATAATCTAATGCTTTCATACTTAGATAATCTAATCTTTCAAAACATCCAGTTCATAAGAATTATTTAATATTTCTAGATCATCTGCATTTCTAGATCTTTTAATAAATGATTACTAACTAGATTTCTATTTCTCATTTTATTAAAAATATTTTATTTTTATGAATATGTTACACTACTAGATAGTATTTTTATATCTCATTTCTTACAGACTCTATTTTACATATTGATTCTGAGCACTATAGAAGTGTAATTATTCTTCAAAATGTTATATTCCAATGTTTAAATTCTTATTCTTTTCCTACTTTCATATTTAATACTTCAATTAAAATTCTAATACATGTATTTCTATCATATTAATGTTATTGCATAGAAACAAGTCAATTTTTTTGCGAGTACAAAGATTAAAAAAAAAAAAAAGATTGAAATGGTTTTTTATGTCAAAAAATATCATATAGCATTTAAAATGATTAAAACTTGCTTCATCGTAATTAAATTGTATTCTTATGTAACTTTAAAATTGTATTGATTTAAAAAATGTTAACAGGAATGGCTAAGAAAATCAACTAATTTTGGTTCATTGGAAATCTCAAAAAAACGTGAAAGAATATACCCCCACATTGAGGCATTAGCTAAAAATCCTATTCTGTGAATAAACATATTTGTTACTTAAGAAACTTTTTAAAATTTTTAAATGAGAAATACTTCACATTTTTATTTTACATTACAAATAATAAGTAATTATCCAGTAGATAAGAACATTTTAACTTCAGCTATCCTTTGAATATCTTGTTGAGAGATTATAACTAAAGCTTATACAGCAAAATAAACTTAAAATTAATATATATATATAATGTAGTGTGCAATGAATATGAGCAAACCATCATTTCTTAATATAAAAATCACAAATATTTGGTAATGGTATCAGTAGTTTTCCTGAGAAAGCAACTTCTGTACACAATAATACAATCTCAGAGAAATTCATGCAAGTAAATTATTCTGTACAAATAAGAATTGAAATTAATGCAGATACAATTAGGAAACATTACAGCAGGAAATATTTAATGAGTCATGAAATTAATCTCTCTGAAAAAACCAGCACTTGAATTAATATGGCAGCGATAAATAATCCTTACTCAAATGTTAATTTAAAAAGTCCATTTTTCTTAGTAAAATAACTTATGAGTATTTTTTATTTCATGAAATTTGTATGGATATTCAACGACAAAAATATTAATGAAAAATGAATCAATGAGGTATCTCTCCTTCAAATGAACTGATATAAGATATATAACTGCACAACATTTTTCAGTACAGTTATTGCTGAAAAGAACTGCAATGTATGCATTTCTCTTATAAGCAAACAATTTTTGAAATATTTGGAAGTAAAATGAAAATACAGAAAATTACCATTGGTATACATAAACAAAAGTAATTTAAAGAAAAGTAAAATCTGAAAAAATGACTGGATGAACAATCCGAACATGAATTTGATAGGGTGTTATGAATATCAAAAGACAAAGGAAAAGATAATTACCTATTCAGTTTTAAAATTGTAAATAAAGTTAAAACTAATTTACTACAAAGTGCTTTAAAAAAATTGTCCAAAATCTCTAATTGACAGAATGTAGTTTGTAATTGCATCCAGTATAAGATACAATAATCATAAACAAAGGAAAGCTAAATTTTTATTTATACAAAACAATCTAATCATAACATTTTTATTGGAAATGTCACTGAAAAAAAAAATTGAAAACTTATGACAATGGTACATATTTAAACATTTGAAGTCCAAATGAAGGAATTGAATACATACAACGAATATCCAGTTTTTTCAGAATTTTGAAAACTATAAGAAAAGTATATCAGGAAGGATAAAATATCACTGATTAATTATATAAAATTAGCAATCAGTGGATCCTACAGTATTTTGAATTCAAATATACTGCTAAAAGTCTTAAGTGTTTATCTCATATTAGAAATAAATGTAAAATACAATATAATATATTAATTATAAAAATAATTTCAATTATACATACTTAATTTATTTAGATCATATACAACTGTCTAAGAATTAAAAGTATATAAAAAATTGAAAAAAAGCAATATAAATAAAAAATAAATGTATGGTTATTGATATAACAATAAACATAATATTTTATTAGAAAATGTTTAAAAATTTACTATAAATAGTGTGTTAGAAATATACAAAATGTTTGAAAATATACTCACAAACCACTTGACATTTAATCTGAAAAAACTAACAAATAATAGAAGAAACCACACCACAGGTGTAAGAACCAAAGCAAGCCAAAATATTTGTGCTTCTGCTGAATCAACTAATGTAATATCTTCATCCTAAAAGTGAAAGTAAAATCAAGAAAATCAGAATGAAAGAGCTATAAAGATACAGAAAAATTAATGCATTAGAATTTTCTATTGCAAACAGGCAAATTTTAGCTTCTATATATTATTCTTCAAAAAATTTAAACAACACTTATTTAATATTATGAAAATATAACTAAATATTTTCCTTAAAAAGTAAAAATTTATGATTTCTTCATTTAAAAAAAAAAAAAAAAAACATGTATTTTTGAATGATAATAACAGAGTTAGATATCAAACTAAATAATATGGATAGAAATTTATCCATGAAAATTTTCATTTCCTATCAGAATACAGAGAGATGAAAACTTAAGACAGAAAGATTATCTCTGATGAAAACTCAAAATGTAGGCTGTTGTAACTAAGTTGTCTTCACAATGAGCTCATTACCAATGACAACTGAGCTGAGGGATGAGGTCAAGTTTTGATTACACTCAAGTCCCATTGATTAAAGGGACTCAAAATTCTAACGATAGGTGTCAGCTTCGTCATTAATTCCACCTAATATGTAAGGTTCAAAATTTTGAATTATATTAGCTATGATTAGTGATTTTTTTGAATGGGGCAGAAATAGATAGTTCAGAAGTGTTTAAATACAACAAATTCAAAACGTTTAGTTGTGACGTTTTGCATAACTTATAAAACCTGCTTTAAAAATATTCACGAAACACACTATTAAAAGTTTTGTATTTTGCTTAGTGAAAATGAAAAAACTTATTGACTTTGGTACAGGTAGCTAGATGATAGATAAGAGACATTGTCTAATCTTGAAAGCATAATTCTACAGATATTTAAGAAATATATTTGAAAGGAAAATGTATGAGAAAAAATCTGTTAAAAATCAGGTTAGACTATTTTTATGAACCATAAAATGAAATAGATTATAACTATGATGAGGATATCAGTGTAAAATTTATACCATTTTGTATAGATATTAAAATATTAAAAAAATTGGGGGGGGGGATCTTATGATAATATCTGTAATTAAGGAGATACAACTTTTAAATGTTTTAAAGATTTAAAAAGAACCTAACACCTAGTTATATTTAATGCATGTAATCATGAATTAGAGTATTATTTAGCTAATAGAATATTAAATAAAACAGTAATTTATAACAGTTTTGTACTCCAGTAGTTCTCTTACATTTAAGAATTTTTTTAAAAAAATAATAACTTTAAAAACTTATCATTCATAAAAATTAATAATTTAGTCATGAAAAGATATAAATTTTTTCAAACATTCCAAATACACTGAAATTATTATAAGGAATGTGTAGGTTTTTTTCTTCAACTCTGAAAGCACAGATTAAAATCTTAATGGGGAAGGGGACATTTAATTTCATATAATACGTTAAAGAGGAGTTCAACTATTTTTACTGCATCATTTTTTTTTTAAATTCACAATTAAACATTTCCCATCAATGGGGAAAGGTGGGGGATGCATGAGGTCATTTTAAGCTAAGTTTGTTTCCCCTTTTGTAAAATATATAGAAAATTTGTTCAGATGTTATTATTCAATTTTTTTATGAAAAATCTATTATATATTTTCATTGTTGCATGTGCTTTTATTAATATTCAAAATTTACAATGTTATAATCTTATAGAAACATTGTGATTTTAGAATCAAAATAGAAATATCAGATTAATAATGACAGACCCCTTAATAGATGAGAAATACTTAATTGCAAAATAAAAAGTTGCAATAAAAATCGTGTAACTCTTCATTAACATAATCTGAAAAATGAAATGCATTGATTTAATCCTTGATTTGATTGCTTTTTGGCTGTTTTGCAATTTTGTAATATTTTAACTTAACGGATATTTTTTAAAAGTCACATCTATTTCCTGCTTACAATCTAATAGGCATAAAATTGTTGCTAAGCATTTCCACTGAAGTGAGGTTTTAAATGATAAATCAATGTTTTTCATGGAATTAAACATTAATTTCGTATTCAGCCTTTATCACATTATGAAATTACATTGTGTAAAGTACATCATAATAGAAACTAGAAATAATAATAATAAATAATCATTTTAAAAGAGCTTACATCTTACACAGTAAAATGTAAAACTCAAGATTTAAGTCTCCCATATAATTTTAAAATTTAACTTAAGAAACAAAATTTACATTTTTAAAAACAAAATATTGCTTAGAACTTCGAAAAGAATGACATTTCACTCAATCAAGATTTTACAGCTTGAAGTATTTATAATTAAGAATGAATTAGAGAAAAAAAATTGCTTTGAAATTTAAAAATAATTCCAAAAAGTGAGAAAAATATACATGCCTTTCGGGATTCAAATACCCAATGACTTTTGCCTTCATCATCTACATAATTCCACCACCTCAGCCCAACAAGAAGACGGCCTGTGACATTTTTGACAGTCCAAAAATCCAGAGACAGAAATATAATAATAGTAACAAAACACGAAATAAAACTGTTGCTGAACCAACCACACATTAAATATACCAGGAGAGCCAGTGCTCGGAATGCTAAGTGGAAAAATACTGCTGATGGATGCCTAAAATATATATATATATATATATATTAAAATTTTACAAATTATGTACTTTTAAGATGCATGAAAATGCGCTGATAAAAAGTTACATGATGCATGTTCATTTATAATGAGCAATTACAAAAATAAAAATATTAGGTAAAAAAATTAACAAAATCAAACTTACATGGATAAAAAAACTAGATAAAAATATGTAACATTCCAAGATTGTTAGTTTTTTTTAAATGCTAAACAATGTAATTTTTTCAAATACTATACTTCTTTGAAATAACAATAAATATATTTAAAAATACACAGGATACTTTCCTCTACAACATTTAAAATTTATTGATAAAGGTAAGTAAATGCTTTTATAATGCAAAAAAATTAAAAGTATTTGAAATAATTGAAAGATTAAGAGATATTTTTTAGCAATTTTTAATAAAAGAAACCTCTTTTGCCTGGCTTTGGACATAAAGTTAATGCAATGTTTATCTATGTGTTAATCTGAACATTGACCATTCAAATACAAAATGATTAAATGTATTGTATACTTGAAAAGGATGGGGACTTTTAAAGCACTCTTTCCTTATTTTTAAACCAAACAATGCTTTCCATGAGGGACAATTTTTTTTAATAAATATTTTGCCCTATCTTTACACAGATATGAAATATACATTGAGGAACATATATAATCTACCTTTTTTAAATGAACTTACAAGATAAATATATTTATACAATTATCTCATATATTTCCAGAACTCTCAAGTATTAAATTGCTTTATACATTAAAATTTATTATTAGCATACCCCAAATTACTACAAAGACTATATAAGTTTTCATTTTCTGATCACTGAATATAAATAATAAACACAAAAGAATGCAGTTTACAATTAGCACACTGTTTTGAGAAACTCACCCCCTCCCAGTCTCTGTATATAAATATTTCATTCTATATTTATATTAATACATCATTGTTTTGGGGCAATTAGATAACTGTATTTAGATATATGGGTATTAAAGCCATCTTTTGATGATTTAGAAATTAAAAGCACAGAAAAATGAGCAATTTAAATAAAAATTCCGTACATATTTTCTTTTTGAAAATTTTAAATAATTATAAAAAAGTTAAGGTAAAAAAAACAACCCTACAAATATATAATTGCATTGAAATTCAAAGAGTCAAAATGTTTTCAGTAGACAGAAGTGAAAAACTTATTTTTATTGGTATATAGAAAATACTTTCTTTACTACCTAAATAATATTAATCACAAGCAAGGTAACTGGAATTATAAATTGGAAAATTCTTAATTTACAAGTAATCTCAAACAAGGTCTTTAGAAATTGTTAAATTTATTAGTAATTTAAATGGAAAACATACATGAAGCATTGTGTTAATCTGTTGACATTATCAACTAAATATTCTGCATTTACTCTATAACAGGATAGCTGATATCATTTTTTCATACTTTATGGGAGAAAAAAAAAATCTCCCTTTTTTTTAATGAACAAAAGGAACTGTAAAATTTTCCTTTTTTTTTTTAAAAAAAAAAAAAAATTCATTTTTTGAGTGTTTCACACTATGTTTTTTTTATAACTTAAGTAAATTCAGTAATTTAAACAAAAAATAAAAATTCTTGAATATATATATATATATTCAAGAATTTTTATGGACACATGGACACAAGTTCCGAGTTACACAATTATAACAATATATATATATATGACATTAAAATATGCCTACAAAATTTTTTTCATTCTTATCTCTACTGCTATCTACTTTTTCCTTAGCTGCTACATATTAAATCATGTCGTACAAGACTTTAATGAAAAAAAGACATTCCCTTTGTATATATATTCACACTTTCTAAAGATATTTTTTGGAGGTTTTATGACTTTATTTATTATACTATTTTGAAACAAAATAAAAGACAATAATTATAAAACATGCACTGAATGCTATTATTTTCTTTTTCTATTTTGCAGCTTTTGAATATGTTGAGAAAAAAATTCATTATCGCAAACATATGCTTCAATATCAAACATAAAAACAAAGGAGAATCAAATTAATTTGCAAAGAATTTAAACATTGCAAAATAGGAGTATGTATCTTACAACAACACGAAACAGTAATTAGATGAATAGTATATAAAAATAAGACTAATGAAATTTATTATTAATTTGCAGATACAAATTTAAAATTGTGGTTAATCCCACTTGCAGCATATTGTTACAAAAATCTACCTGTGGGTGTACAGTGAAAACAGTTCAACAAAGAGAATAATGGAGAATAAAGTTTTTTATTAGCAAATATTCAGGAAAAGAGGAAGCACAGGTAGCAGATTAGTAGTACAACAGGTAAAACAACACTTGTACAAATTAGCAACACGCACAGATAGCAAATCACTAGCAATAACAGTAACAACCCATTCAATAATGTTCAGCTCAGCACCACACAGTGGACAAACCTCCAAAATGATAATTTGAGCTTCAAAGGCAGATTTCCTCACTTCAGCACTTCCAAGTATTTATGGCTATCCCAACACATGCCTCAAGAAAAATTCTTGAACAATCCATAATTTCTCCCGCAATAGAAATATCAGGAAAATTCCAAGCATTTTCTTGAACTTTCATTTTGTCACTGAAGTCACCAAGGTCGGGGGTCATTTTTTAAGCTTTCCTCAGTATCCAGCAAAACCTCTTCAAATGTTTCTTTCCCTCCTTAAGATTAACATTACAGGGTAGCAGTATTATAGGTTCATAACAATATTTTAAAAATTATAATTTAGAAATTTACCATTCTTTCACTATCATAACACAGCAATACTTCCCCAAAGAAAATACCTCCAATTTTCGGAAAACCAATAAAAAAAAATATTATGACTCGCTAAATGATTGCTTTTGTTTTGTAGCAACAATAAACTTAACTACGATGTTTTCAGAAAAACTCACATTTATTTTTTGTAAAATTTCTTCACATAAAAAATGAATAAAATAAGCCATGCATAAAAAAGGAAGGCTTAAATTATTACAAAACTCAAAGAAAATTTCAGGAAATATGAGGGCAATATAAACAAACAAACAAACAAACAAAAAAGCATTACTTTGTAGCAGTACGAGAAGCATCATCAGAAAAGTGTAAAGCTACATCATCTGGTCCACCCATCGTAAGAACTCTGAAATACAAAAATGAAAAAATTCACTAATATTGTCATAAAAAATAAATAAGAGTAAAATTTTAAAAATATTTCAGTTCAAACAATAAGTATAGATATATTTTTAATAAATCAGTAACTTATTTTAAATTAAAGTCACAGAAAATGAATGAAATTACTCTAGTAATAAATCAAATCAAATATTGCAAATAATCAAAGTTGCAATCTAAATATTTATCTTAAAAACAAAAGTAAATAATTCCATGTGCTATATTTTTACTTAAATGAGCTATCATATCACTAGTCATTTTAATGTAATATGCATCATTCACTTAATATTGAAACATACATAAGAAATTTTTTTTTAAATTTAAAAAGATTCAAGACTTTTGCAGTACAATGATTTGGCACTTCTCGTTTATTATTATGTGTGCTTCTGATTATTACATGAAACATATGCTATATTTTAGATGCACTCTTAAATACTATTACCTCTAAATAGAGTAGAGTTTCAAAGATAATCTTGACAGTAAAGCAAAAAAGTGAATTTTTTGCCTCACTTCCATATGCTTTTGCATATATTCGCATATGAAACAGATTAATATGATGCTCTTACCAAATTTTGTTCATTCAAAAATACATTTTGATAACATAAAAGATGTATAAAATGTAGAGTTTGTTTCAATTTCACAATGACAAACCAATGCTCTATTACAAAAATTTTCTGTATGCAAAAAGTTTCCTTTTTAAAATATAATTTCTTTTAAAGTCTTAATAGAAGTAAAATAAATATTTAAAAAAGCATTTTAAATCTATTTGCTTTATATTTATTTAAATTTTAACAAGGAACAAAAATACTGTAAAATAATTAACAGTTATGAATTAATTACCCTTTGATCCCTAAACAATTACCTTTAATGATTATGAACAAGCCCACAAAGCACTTGAATAGTGTATCATGCTGCATGCAGACAAATTCAGCTCAACAAAAGGATTTTAATCAAAATTGTTGTAACAAAGCCTTATTGGCATAGTGAAACTTTTTTATAATGTGCGCTAACAAGCTGAGTTTGTCTGCATAAATCATTCTGCATTTTTTTAATTACAAATGAAACCTACTTAGAGATTCCCTCTCCCCCACCCGTTTTATGGCAATATGGGTACAATGAAATTTTTTGCATAATGAGGGAAAATGTTATGATCTAGTTGTTGTCAATCTGGTTATTTTTCTTGAATAATTTGATAGGATTTTGTTACTGAACTGACTCAAAAGAGAAAGCTAGATAATTCTGATGATGAATATATTTTCAGAAATGAATAGGACAATTTTAAAATTTTGAGTCTGATAATTCTGATGATGAATATATTTTCAGAAATGAATAGGACAATTTTTAAAGTTTTGAGTCTGGTGAAGAGTTCAGTGCTATTTTTTTTTTATTATTATTATTTAGTGAATCAAGTGACTACAAATTTTCAAATGTAAGACAATGATGCAAAATTAAAGCAAGTTCTCAATCTCCAAGTTTATTTGCAGCTGAAAATTTGGATAAATTTAAGAGCAGAATGCATCCACATACTATCATTGGTATGGCATTACTGCAAGTGAACTTGGCAAGGAATTATTGCAAAGCCAACAATAAGATTTGACATAATGCAATTTCTTCATTTTGAAAGGAACGGAAACAAGACTATTCATATCTTCAGTCTAAGCTAAAAAAATATGGACAATGTTTAATTATTTATTGAAAATATTTTCAGAAGTTTTTATACTCAAGCAAGATATCTGTACATATGAAATATTTTTATTGTATAAAGACAGACTTGGATGCAATATTTACCATTTAAAAGTGCCAGATTTGGAATTAAAATTATGTTGGATGAATCCTCATACTAGATATGTGAGTGATCCATAATAATTTTCATTGGTAAAGGCACATAAATATCTGAGGAACAGGAAAAATGTTCATTTCCACTCCAGTTGTTTAGACATTATCTGAGCCAATATTAGGCAAAGAGTATGTTATTGCATTTATACCAGATAATTACTATGATTTTCTTTATTTAGGAAAAAAATTATTCAAATCTAAAATTGATTTCTCTGGAACAATACAGTCAAACAAAAAAGATCTTCTAAGCAGAATAAGAAAGAAAGAATTAGGGAGAATTAATTGCTCATCAAAGCAGGAAGATGAAGATCATGACACAGAGAGAAAATAAATATGTCCTTTCATAAGCTCAGTTTACAATCCTGAAATGTTGAAAATCTTGAATAAATTAAAAAATGTAGAAACCTAAGGTTGCATTTCACCAAAATATATATTAGGTAGTGTAGTTCGCATGGATCTTCAGCTTATCAAAGGGTTAAAATCCAACTCAATTAAAAATATTTCATTACATATTGGATATAACAATTTTTAACACTTTTCAGTTATGGAAAAGAAAGGGAACACAAAATTGAATTTGGAAATCACACTTGAATTACCAAAAAGAATCATTGCAAAATACAACACCAACAAAAGCTGTTCGTTCAGGTATAAACATTTTAAGATTGTCAGCATGCTACTTTCCAGATCATATTCCATGAACAGAAAAAAGGAAAGAAGTGACCAGGAGATGTATGGTATATTGACAACAAAGGGAAAAAAATGTTCCTTTAGAAACCCATACTTATTGCGAAACTAATATGCACTATGCGCAATTTCATGTTTTAAAGTGTATCAAACATAACAAACCTTTTTGGTTAATTTTAACAATTAAATATATGTTTTTTAAAATTTCAAATTTGCATGCAATGCCATACTATCCTGGAAAAGAGAGTGAGATATTTGTTATACCACAAGTAAAAGTTGACAATTTTAGAAGCAATTAACCCTATGACTGCTCAATTTGTGGACCGAAATCGCTTCAAAAATTGTGTATTTTTTTTGTTGCATATTTTAATTCTATATATATTGGAGAATTGAAAAATGCATTTTTTCTTCCTAGAAAAGATTTTTATCATAAGAAACTTGGCCGCCAGAAAACCAATTTCAGATGTTATCACCAAAAAAAAAAAAAATTAAAATAAATTTCAAGTGAATTACATTTGATTTCTATTTATTGCATAATATAAAAAAGTAAAATGCATGAAATTTAAGAAAATGTAAAGCACTGAGGAAAAAAATACCTTAGAAATACAGTTTAGTATGATAGAGTTCGAAATAGGGTTCAAGGCTAAGTCCAACTTCACAGTCTTTACACCAGATTCATGTTTCTTTGGGATTTTTTTTTTCCAATTGCATCTTTTCTTGAACAGCAAACAAAACACTGTCTTCGAGGCTCTCTTTTTATGGGATTAGGTGGTATGAGCATGGCAAAATGACGAGCTGTCAATGTGAAGTTTGAGCGATAATATCACGTGCCTTCAAATGTAGCAATTTAGTGGACAATTAACAACATCTGTAGGCCAAAACACAAATTACACATCTAAAACAGTATATAATTTATTTCAGTGGCTAAACGGGGAAAATGCGGGATGCGCTCTTCAATAAAGGAAGAAAAATACACGCACGAGGTAATCGCGGGATGAGCAAATTTTGCAACATTTGAGTGGCCCATGGAAATCACGGGATGAGCAGTCAGAGGGTTAAGGGGGAAATGACCGCCACTTTCAGCAACCATTTGATCGTAATACTGAGTGCAGAATGTAAAACAGTTGATTTTTCTAATTGTCAAAGGATTAAGAAAAATTTGCTGCAAATAAATACATTTAATTAAAAATTATGATTAGTTAATGAAGATTTATTTCACACAAGAAAAAACAAATATTTCTAATAATGAAGTTTCCCTGCAGTGAAATAATATCTGATGAAACTAATTTTCATGCTGACAGTTTTATAGTAAAATCAAAATATATAGTTCAGTATCAAGTTATTGTTTATTAATGTCACACTGAGAAGCAATCTAAGAGCTTTATTCGAGCTGGACCTCGCAATTCTGAGATTTGGTTAAGTGATGAGGTTGAAACCTGAGCTGGCAACTACCTCTCCAAACTTCCACACCCTGCCTCATGAGAGGATTTGGAACCTTGGACAGATTTAACATGCATCAGCTCAGCTACATTTGGGTCTCTTCAGTGGCATCACAACTCAAACTCAAGACTTGATAGAAAAAAAGGTAGCCATGAATATGTGACCACAGTCAAACAAACATCAGAGATATAAATAAATGAATTTCTATAATTTCATATTCCAACACAATTAAAAAAAATTAATTTTATTTTAAAAAATAGATAATTTAGTAAATTGTGTCAATAAAAGTTGTTTTGGAGTCACAGAAAGCTGTTAAGAAAAATGTTATTAGGAATAATTGATAAGTAACACAAGATCAGTTTGTATGAAACAGACTGTTCCTCATCAAGCTTTCATATTCTGTGTCTAACCTTTATCAATTTTTATGCAGAATAAACATTTAATGGCAAGCAACTCAGTAAAATACTCACTTTATTTCATACGAAAGCTATCACTGCAGTGTCTTCATATAAATTCAAGATCTCTCTGCACTAAAAATGAATAAATGAGTTCTGAAAAAAGGCTTACTGAAATATATATAAAACATTTTTGAACACACCAAATTAGCCATTTAATCAATATCAACCATAGAAGTCTTTAGTAATGGTTTTTGATTCAACACTTTTTTTGCAATAAAAAAAATACTGAAGTTATATAAATTGATCAATATACAATTGGTGATTTAGTCAATGTCCTGCACACAGGACACTTAATTTTTTAAAGAGTTTCACAAAGAAATAAAAAATCTATATATTTTTGCACTTGTTTCCTAGCCTCCTATAGAGAACAAACATATCATGTCAAAAAATTGTTGGAAAAAAATGTGGCGAAAAATGGGTTAACTAAAGGTAGAATATATAACTTCTTAAAATATTATAAATAACTAAGACATGAAATATAAATGGAAAGCTACAATAAAATCTAAATCAACAAATACAGCACTGGTCCAATGGATATTCTTTGAAGGCTGGATATTTTTTATGAACTCTGCAACTTTTCAGTAGTTACATAGCATGGACATAATATAGAAGATTTTGAGTAAATAACTTTCGTATGTATAGTTTAGAAATGATGATTTTAAAACATATGAGGTTTAAATTGGGGAATATAATCAATTGAATGTGAAAGTGGTGTACACATGAATAAGAAATAAAGTAAAAACAGAGTTTTCTTTTCCATTTGAAAATACAATACAGCATTAACGAGGTTATAAAAAGCAAGCATTAGCTATATAAGCATCCTATGCAAGATTCACTTCAAATTTTAACATTCACAAGGCACCATAATCTGAATATTTCATTTGATTAAAAACATAACTCTAAGATTTAATGAGGTACATTGATATGTTATACAAAGTCTGAAAAAAAACACCTGTGATTTTTGCAGAAGAAAGAAATTACCATTTAATACTATTCAATGAAAAGAAAAAGTATAATATTACAGCAATTTTCCTTTCTTTTATATACAGTAATAGAATAGAAAAATTATGAGAAATATGAATTTTCAGAACTTCTTTTTACTGCTTCTCTAATTTAAAAGTATATTTAAAAAAATTATGTAATTTTTAAGTTATTTAAAGGATTATTCAATACACAAGAAATCCATAATTTTGTTTACACTTATTTTATAGTAGGATATCCATGATCTTTTAAATCTATGTTTAGTATCATGAAGAAAACACAGCCAATAGGAATATCTCATCACTCAAGCAGGCTATATTAATAAATTTCTCAAAAACTCATTTTATCAACACATATGATAATGTGGTTATGCATCTGCATTTCATCTCTCTATGATTTCTCGAATTTTGCAAAGCTTCACTTCTCCTCGTACAAAACATTAGAAAGCCTGGTGTATATGCACACAAGTGCCAACACAATGAAAATACCATTTCATTTAAAATTAAATCCTCAGAAACAGAAACAATACTTTTTAAGTTTGATCACAATTATATTTAAACAGAAATACTGTGTTGTGAAGTTCATTACTAAGTACTTATAATCAAAAACATGTTCATAAATCTGATCACACAGGAAATGAAAGAATGCCTGTTTTAATACCTTTTATATATTTTAATATTATTGTTTTACTTTCTGTACATAGTTTTAGAATAAGTTTCACCACATCCAAATTTATTACTCATGTTTGAATCAAATCAAAGGAATGTCTAACTTTGCAATAAGTGCAATGATAAGAGAGAAATCACAAAATAAAAATTAATTTACAAAACAATACCTAATTTCTAAAATTAAAATACATTCAGCGAAATTTCAGAAAGTTAATTTTATACAAAATAATAAAAAGGAAAATAAATAGTTTAAAATAGGATTATCACAAAATGGACGATTCTCCTTTGAAATTCCAGATGTATGTTGTAGAATTATATAATTTTCTCGACTTAATTATTATACGTGTATGAATATAAAAAAATCGTCATTTTTTTTTTGTTTAGGTGCTGTTACTTTTGAATACAAAATCATTTGCTTAATATTCACATTTTTTTCACAAAACATTTAAGTGTGATTTTGAAAGAAATTAACAATTAAAGATAAGAAGCAACGTGTTTCTGCAAACGTATCTTTTAAAAATACAGAACAGCACTAGTATAACACACACGTCATTCAGAAAACAGATTGACAAATAAACAATGATAAATACTCATAAAACATTATGATCGAAACTTCATGATCAGTATTTTAAAAACAGTAATGCATACAAGTGAAACATTAAGTTTAACAACTTACTATCCATACTGCAAATTATTTAAAACACAAATCACAATACAAAACTAAATCGAAATTGCCGACTGTTTACTATGTAACATCATACCGATAGCAATCATCACACATAATATTCTATTCATTTCAGTTTGTGTGACACTCAATAGTATTTATTTTTTTATTTATGTGATACACATACTCTATTCATACTTCATGCATACATATAATTTTATTAGATTAGGTTTAAGCTCAAAATTATATAAACTCTTCAAAAGTGAATAAGATCTTTACTGTAAGACAATGATAATAATTAAGTGTTGAGTTTAATGAAGAGGGATGTCTGAAAGAGAAGGAAGGCCTTTTGACTGAGAAAATTTTGAGAATTTCCTGCCGTTATATATCATAAGACAAAATTAGGAAACCAATGATGATGAAAATATAACCGAGGAGTACATTCTTCTCTTACATTAAGCTTAGTTTATTGAATTTTTCTTGCTATACACTTCTATTCGATTCGAAGCCTTTGAGTCAAAGGACTGCTTAACACAACCCACATTCCTCACCATTTTGTGCCTGTGTCAACGAATGAGATCGAAGCCTGCAGCTGCACCTATCTCTATTAGATATGAAACGGATGTCAGTGAGTTTCATCGCTTTTGCTTAATATAACTTGTTGAGAGTCTTTGATGAACAATCAGAAATTTTTCCATACTGTTGAGTTGGAAGGGGGAGTGAAGTGAAGAGCCTAGAAGGCTAGAAAGAGTCAAACGGCAAGGCAATTTTCCTCCAGTGAGAATCTGATTTCTCAACTGAAGCTAACGCTTTACAAAGTGCGTTAAATTAGTCAATGAGTGCACAGAACTAAATAAATTTCTTATGGGGGTTTGAGGGGTACCAACCATTTGGTTGTTTTATATGCATATTTGTGTTTAGAATTTGGGTTTGTGAAAAGAACTTGAGCTTTGAAAATGGGCTTCTTGTGCATTTCAATTGTATTAAAGACGTTTCTGGATAATCTGGTGAAAAAACTGTCAAGGGATTTGATATTAAGATCTTTGTCCAGAACCGATTTTTTAATATAACAAGTTGCATTGGTAATGATTCTGAGAACTTTATTTTGAATTGATTGGACTCTTTGCATTTGAGTTGATCTCCGCACCCCAAACAGGAGCTGCGCACGTCATTATTGGGCTTAAAATTTGTTTATGTAGTGGGACTTCATTTTCTAAAGAGAGTGTGAAGTATCTACCAATTAGGGAGATACTAAGATTTATTTTATTCCAAAATTTTTAGTGAAGTATTTAATATGTTTTACATAGGTAAGTCTGCTATCTTAAGTGGTAGACTAGATATCGAACCTCGAAAACCCATTTGATTTCTTTATCAAAGAAATAAAGACTGATTGGGTTTGTTTTCCTTCATTTTCTGAATAGTATAGTTTTCGATTTTCCAACAGTACTCGTAATTCTTCAGCTTGTTAGCCAATCCTTTAAGGTCTCTGAGTAATTTTGCATGATTGCTAGAGCGTAGTTTGAATTTGCCCCTTGAGCAAGCAAGGTAGAATCATCAGCAAAACGCAAATACTCACTGCGACGTGGTGTGGAAAGTCATGAGTGTAGATTGAATAGAGATGGGGTGAGAGGACTCCGCATTGCAGAGTCTCTATGCCAAATTATGCCAAAATTCGAATACTTAGAGTTAATTCTGTCTTTAAATTTCCTGTCTTGAAGGAAACTCCGCACCATTCTTATTAGATAGATAGGAAAATTTAAATTTATCATTTTAAATATGAGGCATCAGGCCATATTTTGTCGAAGGCATTTTTACGTCAAGAAAGATACCAACAGACAACCATTTATTGGAAAATTGGTGGTGGAAATTATGGTGGACACCCTAATTAACTGGTGGGTGGTAGAGTGACCATTTATGAATCCACATTGCTCTGGAGGAATGCAATTAATTTGATTGCAGTGAGTAAAGATTAATGAAAAAAAATAACAACTAAACTTGATTCGAAGTTGAAGAACAACTCAACTTAATGAGCAGAGCAGGGAGAACGCTAGACGAGTGGAGGAGGGAGAAAACGTGGAACAGGAGAACAATGGTGGAAGAACTAGCCATGTCTGACAAGTCTGTAGATGTGTAGCATTATCTCAAATGTTGTGTTTCGTGCTGCATAATGTTTAAATTAAAGATTTGCAGTTAAGGTAAAAAGTCTGAACGACTTATTAATTCTTTTTTTTTTCTTATCACTCTCACCGCCTTACAACAACTCGACCAAATGGAACGTGTTTTACTCAGTGGCAATTAATTCTTTCAAGAATGATCATCTCAAATATTTTTGCAGTGGAACAAAGTGAGCTGATCGATCACTATCCCTATGGTACTTCAGAGTGAAAACTTTTTGCATCCACGTATTTGATGGCAAAGAAGTTGGAAGCTCAACAATGGCTTGTTACTCTTACAGTCACATTAACGTGGCTTTCAACACATAAAATCAAGTTAATTGAGATGTATTAAGACTGAGATATTAAAAAGAAATTCTTCTGATTACTTTGTGGCTTTTATTTTAATTTACGAGCAAATTAAGTGGCAAATGTTGTTATATACAGCAGTCATAAAGTTATTCTTTTTTTCAGTTATAGAAGGAAATTAGGTGATATATATATATATATATATAGTTCAAATAAAGAAAGCAGCATTAAACAATACAAAAACGAATCATAATTGTAAGTTTAAAATTAAGTAGTTATAATATAAAAGTTGAAAGAAAAAAAAAAAAAAAAAAAAAAAAAAAAAAAAAAAAAAA
>BMAW01122954.1:294242-305247 GCA_019974015.1 Nephila pilipes | reverse complement strand
CTTATAATAAAAGTAAGAAATTTAGTAAAATTAAATGTTTCATAAAACTTATGGACTGAAGTAATAATAAATATCAATTACAATGAATTAATTTTGTAAAAAAAAAGAACACACAAAAGAGGCATAGTTTGCACAAAATTGACTAAAGAAAAATTGTAATAGTAGAAAATGGGAAAAAAGCTATTTAACACTACTACTGTGGAAAAGTGGAACTTAACATACATGTATCGGTGATCCTTCTCAAACAATAATAGGTTCAATAAGAAAAAAAAAAAAGAAGAAGAAGAAGGTTAAACCCTACATTCCGAGACATAAAAAAACACAGAGAGAGAAAAAGATTCCGTCGCCCGTATATTAAAAAAAAATTATAAAATCAAAATGCCTAGTACAGATAACGATAAACCAATGAAGAAAAAAATAATAATACAAAAAATGCATTTTAAAATAAATAGAAAATTAACTCACACGAAATTTAACCATCATTGAAATGGTCTATATTTTCGATAGACTTATATTTGGGTTTTCCTAGATATAATTAGCTAAAACTAGTACTGTCATTTCATATCTATAATTAAAATTTAAAACAACAGCAACGAATACTACAGTTGTACATAAATTAAAATTAAAATTTACACAATAAAAGTAAGAAATATTACAACCAATGATTGAAGAGATTAAGTAGATTGAAAGAAATTAAAGCATAATAAAAATATTTAAAAAAAATTATTAACTTTTATGTTTTTTCAATTTTAATTGGTTTTAAATTTTATTCATATAATTCCTTGCATTAAAATTTATTCAAATTATATCTAATAACTAAGGTCTGAGAAACTAATTTATTGCGCACGATATAATTATATAAAGCATTTCCACGAAAATTCGATAAACTTAAACCTCTTTAAGAAATGGCATTGAATTCACAAAATCCTTAACTGTCCTTTTATCACAAATGTGCTATTTATCCCTGATTTCATAAACATTTTTTATAAATTTACATTAATATTAAATAAGAAGGATGTGCAGATAAATCAAGATGAGATTCACAGGCAAAATTTGAAAAATTATTTAAATCCTCAATGTATATAAGCAAAACATAATTGTTATTATCAATAAAATTTCTTCATGGAAGAGTAAATATATATATATTCAATAGCCTAATCAATGTGAAATTTATTATATCTTCGTAATCTTATAAAATATAAGTAGTACTAGCCGAGAGTATAAGTCCTAAAGCTAATACCTTTATTCATAATATCTATATCTTATATAGTGTTTTAAAAGCCAGTAGTACATTTCTGGTATTCATTGTTTATAAATTAATCGGTATATTTACAGCTGCAAATATCATTGATTTATGTAAATCTTTAATATTGTTATAGTTTACGTCATACATCATATTTTCATTAAATTTAAAAGCTTTTTTTTTAATAGTAATATAATCAATAGAAATTAATTTTTTAATTCTTATTAAAAATATTATAATTGAAATGTTATTAAAAGATTTACACTCTATAAATTTAACAGTACAATATTCAATTTTTTTTGATTTTTAATCTTATTTTCATCAGGTAATAATTTTTAACTAAAAATGCAGTGATATCTTGGAATAATATGTAAACAAGCATTTTCTATTTTTTTTTCCGATTGCTTATAATCTTTAAATTTGCAATATCCGTTTTCTACAGAGTAACCAGAAAGTAATTCATTCTAGTATTCAAATCTGTTTCAAATTATTTAAATTGAATTTTTTTAAATATTGACATAGTTCACATATTTATTTTTTTACTATATTTTCATGGTTTTCATTTTATTAATGAAATTATTAGAATTATTGATTAAATGAAAATTAT
Organism: Nephila pilipes; assembly: GCA_019974015.1. NCBI lineage: Eukaryota > Metazoa > Arthropoda > Arachnida > Araneae > Nephilidae > Nephila > Nephila pilipes. Next base: position 303,397 of record BMAW01122954.1, on the reverse strand, counting down.
TTCTACAAGTAAAATATTCTTTTATTGTTTGTATGTTTAAACAAATTCAATATATATATATTTTTAAGAATAAAACATATATAAAGACAATATGGGCATACGACAGATAAAAGATTATAAGAAATATTATTTAGTGATAGGTACAATTTTTAACATTAGAAAAATTTATTTTTCAAGATTATGAAGATTAAAAATCTAATTTCAATTTTATTGCTTCGTTTTGATCGGTATTAAATCATTTAATGTATCCTGTGTATTTATTAAGTATGTTCATAGTATTAGATGTTTTGACCTATGTAAAAGCATTATTACATATTTTATAGTTAAGTAGGTAATCAAAGTTACTGTTTTTGCAGAAAAATAATTTAGAATTTATATTAAATTGTTCATTATTAATTATTTTCATCTATTAACTTTACATGGATCAATAAATTCGAGACTAGCAGAATGGCGCTCGTATTAAACCAGTAACCAGGTCTTTTCATTAACCTTTGCTTGAAACGTGGTAAAATTTAGTCGTCGGACCAAGCAGAAACAACTGTGTTATCGAGGTTAAAGATAAGAATCGTTTGTAGTTTTGTTTAAAAATGGAAAAACCAGTTTCAGTGTTCTGATAAAACATTGTTTTTTGAAAAACACCGTGCAAACGAAACAATGGATTGAAAAGAAATGTACGGACTCTTGTCATCAAAAGCAACGATTTGTCGGTGGTTTGCCGAGAGTTTAAACGTGGTCGTACCGACACAAATGCTGGAACGCTCGGAGTAGACCTGTGGAAGCCAAAATTACACCGGAAAATGTGAGTGAAGTGACAAAATTATAATGAAGATCGTAAAGTGAAGCTCAGTGGTGCTGGAGATGACACAGAATCATGGAAGTATATTTACTATCCTTCATGAAAAAATTAGCATGAAAAAGGTTTTTTTTTTTTCAAATTAGATTGCCGCGATTGCTTTCGATGGAACAAAACAACAACGAGTCGATGATTCGAAAGCTGTTTATCGCTATTTACTCGCAACAAAGATTTCTTGCGTCGTTGCGACTATGGGCCGAAACATGGATACATCACTACACTCAGTCAAAGCAGCAGTCATCTGAGTGGTACCTGCTGGAAAGCCGTCGAAAGCGATCGAAAACGCAGCAGTCAGCTAGCAAAGTCGCGTCAGTTTTTTGGGATACATGGCGTGATTTTCATTGACTACCTCGAAAAGGGTAAATCTCAGCAGTGATTATTATATTATTGATTTGCTGGTGCGTTTGAAGGAGGAAATCGCAAAAAAAAAACGACCGCGATCTCAGGGACTTAATGATCCATGTGTTAATGTAACAACATAAGGTTTACATCTATTAATGTGACATATACTTGATAAATTTAATTTGGCTTTTGAGTTATAATTTGGCAATCTAATGCTTGTCAAACCTTAGTAGTATTATTCGTGTTAAGTTATTACATGTAAGCATGTTGCTGTTATAAATTTAGTATTGATTTAATCCTTGATTCAAAATTACTTTTTTTAGTTTTTGTTTTTTAACTAACTCGTCATCCTTAGATTTGAAGATGATTAATTTTTTGTCTTAAAAAAATAGTTGCATGAAAATGCAACATTACATTTATATATATCATATACCTCTTTTCTAATGTCTCTATTTAGCAAAGATCCAATTAAGTCTAATTATTTCAGAAATACTAGTTTTTTACCATATATAATTTTCGAAAATCTACTAAATAACCATATATGGAAATAGTATTAACAAAAAGTGTTATAATTCAATTTAGCTTTACTGAAGTTAATCCAAGATCAAAATAAAAACAACAATATATATATACATATGTATATATATATATATATATATATATGTATATGTATATATATATATATAATAATACTATATATATATATATATATAGACTCGGGAGTTATTGATCGATGTGTTATATATGTGTGTGTGTTTATACAGAAAGAGAGATCTTATTTGTCCAATATAGTTTTAATAAACTATTCTACCTTTTAATTAAAGATCTTTTCCTAGTATTAATATTTTAAACTGATTTGCAGCAACAGAACAACGTGAATTGAGACCTCTTTTGATTATATTAGTTTGAACAATTACTTAAACTAGATTCAGTACTTAATACATTATTATACACATATTGAATCTATTTGGCACTTATAATCAGTTCATTTTAGGTTCGAAAGGAATTCTGACGTAATATAATAGTAGAAATATCCGAGTACATATTTTTCATATGTTGTACTTTCTTAACAACATAGGATTTTCTGTCCTAAAAGCTGATATCTCACAAATTAAAATTAAAAAAAAATATGACTCATGAGATAAAAAAAGACAGTTGTGCTAGTGCTGCATTCACCCGTTGTGGATTGTCATACCCTAGTTTTTTAAGGTCGATTCAGAGTCTTTCCGGTTAAATGATGCAGAACTCGTTATATCGCGATTACATCTTGCCGTCACCTCTTCCTTAATAGTGTTGCTGTTGTCGGTAAACGCAACGATGCGGAGAAAACGCTGCAAACGCTTCTCACCAAAAAACAGAAAGAAAAAATTAAAAAAAAAAAAAAAAAAAAAAAAAAAAAAAAAAAAAAAAAAAAAAAATAAAAAAAAAAAAAAAAAAAAAAAAAAAAAAAAAAAAAAAAAAAAAAAACTTATAATAAAAGTAAGAAATTTAATTAAAATTAAATGTTTCTTAAAACTTATGGTTTAAGTAATAATAAATATCAATTACAATAATTAATTTTGTAAAAAAAAAGAACACACAAAGAGGCATAGTTGCACAAGACAAAATTGACTAAAAGAAAAATTTGTAATAGTAAGCAAAATGGGAAAAAAGCTATTTAACACTACTACTGGCTCAGAAAAGTGAACTTACTTATACATGTATCAGTGATCAAACCTTCTCAAACAATAATAGGTTCAATAAGAAAAAAAAAAAAAAAGAAGAAGAAGAAGGTTAAACCTACATTCCCGAGACATAAAAAAACACAGAGAGAGAAAAAGATTCCGATAAAAACCCCGTATATTAAAAAAAATTATAGAAATCAAAATGCCTAATTACAGATAACATTAAACCAATGAAAGAGGAAAAAATAATAATACAAAAAATGCATTTAAAATAAATGAAAATTAACTCACACGAAATTTAACCATCATTGAAATAGTCATATTTTCGATAGACATATTTGGGTTTTCCTAGATATAATTAGCTAAAAACTAGTACTGTCGTTCATATCTATAATTAAAATTTAAAAACAACAGCAACGAATACTGCCACAGTTGTACATAAATTAAAATTAAAATTTACACAATAAAAATACTTTTGAAGAAATATTACAACCAATGATTGAAGATTAAGTAGATTGAAAAGAATTAAAGCATAATAAAATATTTTTAAAAAAAATTATTAACTTTTATAGTATTTTTTCAATTTTAATTGGTTTTTAGAAATTTTATTCATATAATTCGCTTGCATTAAGAATTTATTCAAATTATATCTAATAACTAAAGGTCTAGAAACTAATTTAATATTGCGCACGATATAATTATATAAAGCATTTCTGAAATTCGATAAACTTAAACCTCTTTAAGAAATGGCATTGAATTCACAAAAAAATCATAACTGTCCTTTTATCACAAATATTGCTATTTATCCCCTGATTTCACTTAAACATTTTTATAAATTTACATTAATATTAAATAAGAAGGATGTACAGATAAATCCAGATTAAATTCTGGGCAAAAATCTTTTGAAAGATTGTTAAATCCTCAATGTATATAAGCAAAGCATAATTGTTATTATCAATAAAATTTTGTTCATGGAAGAGTAAATATATATATTCAATAGCCTAATCAGTATGAAATTTATTCATATCTTCATTAATCTTATAAAATATAAGTAGTACTGGCAGAAGTATAAGTCTAAAGCTAATACCTTTATTCATAATATCTATATCTTATATAGTGTTTAAAATACCAGTAATTACATTCTGGTATTCATTGTTTATAAATTAATCGGTATATTTACAGCTGCAAATATCATTGATTTGTAAATCTTTAGTATTGTTATAGTTTTACGTCATACATCCTTATTTTCATTAAATTTAAAAGCTTTTTTTAATATTAATATAATCAATAGAAATTAATTTTTAATTCTTATTAAAAATATTATTATAATTGATGTTATTAAAAGATTTACTCATAAATTTAACAGTACAATATTCAATTTTTTGATTTTTAATCTTATTTTCATCAAGGTAATAATTTTTAACTAAAAATGCAGTGATATCTTGAATAATATGTAAACAAGCATTTTCTATTTTTTTTCCGATTGCTTATAAATCTTTTAAATTTTTAATATCCGTTTTCTACAAACCAACAGAAAGTAGTTAATTCATTCTAGTATTCAAATCTGTTTCAAATTTATTATTTAAATTAGAATTTTTTTAAATATTGACATAGTTCACATATTTATTTTTTACTATATTTTCCTTAAGTTTTCATTTTATTAATGAAATTATTAGAATTATTGATTAAATGAAAATTATTTCTACAGTAAAAATATTCTTTATTGTTTGTATGTTTAAACAAATTCAACCATATATATATTTTTTTAAAGACAAAACATAAAGACAATATGGGCATACGACAGAATAAGATTATAAGAAATATTATTTAGTGATAGGTACAATTTTAACATTAGAAAATTTATATTTTTCAAGATTATGAAGATTAAAAAATCTAATTTCAATTTTATTGCTTCGTTTGATCAGTATTAGTATTTACAATGTATCTATATTATTTATTAAGTATGTTCATAGTATTAGATGTTTGACCTATGTAAGCATTATTACATATTTTATAGTTAAGTAGGTAATCAAAGTTACTGTTTTGCAGAAAATAATTTAGAATTTATATTAAATTGTTCATTATTAATTATTTTTCATCTATTAACACATGGATCAATAAATTCCGAGACTAACCCAGAGATGGCGCTCGTAGTAAACCAGTAACCAGGTCTTTCTAGAGTACTAACCTTTGCTTGAAACGTGTCAAAATTTAAGTCGATCGGACCAGAAACAGCTGTGTTATCGAGGTTGGAGTAAAGTCGTTTTGTAGTTTGTTTAAAAAATGGAAAAAACCGAGTTTCGTGTTCTGATAAAACATTGTTTTTTAATGGGTAAAAACACCGTGCAAGCGAAACAATGGATTGAAAAATGTTACCCGGACTCTTGTCCATCAAAAGCAACGATTTGTCGGTGGTTTGCCGAGTTTAAACGTGGTCGTACCGACACAAATGCTGCGGAACGCTCGGGTAGACCTGTGGAAGCCGTTACACCGGAAAATGTGAGTGAAGTGACAAAAATTATAATGAAAGATCGTAAAGTGAAGCTCCGTGAGATTGCTGAGATGACACAGATATCATATGGAAGTGTATTTACTATCCTTCATGAAAAATTGAGCATGAAAAAGGTTTTTTCCAAGTGGGTGCCGCGATTGCTTTCGATGGAACAAAAACAGCAACGAGTCGATGATTCAGAAAGCTGTTTATCGCTATTTACTCGCAACAAAAAAGATTTCTTGCGTCGTTACGTGACTATGGACGAAACATGGATACATCACTACACTCCAGAGTCAAAGCGGCAGTCATCTGAGTGACGCATAGCTGGAGAAAGCCGTCCGAAGCGTCCGAAAACGCAGCAGTCAGCTGGCAAAGTCATGGCGTCAGTTTTTTGGGATACGCATGGCGTGATTTTCATTGACTACCTCGAAAAAGGTAAATCGATCAACAGTGATTATTATATTGATTTGCTGGTGCGTTTGAAGGAGGAAATCGCAAAAAAAAACGACCGCACAGTCTCGGGACTTATTGATCCATGTGTTAATGTAACAACATAAGTTTTACATCTATTAATGTAACATATATAATCATTTAATTTATTACTTTTGAGATTATAATTGTAATCTAATACTTGTCAAACCTTAGTAGTATTATTCGTATTAAATTATTATGTAAGCATGTTACTGTTATAAATTTAGTATTAAGATTTAATCCTTGATTCAAAATTACTTTTAGTTTGTTTTAACTAACTCGTCATCATAGATTTAATCTCGTCCAGTTAATTTTTGTCTTAAAAAATAGTTGCATGAAAATGCAACATTATTTATATCATATACCTCTTTTCTAATGTCTCTATTTAACTTAAGATCCAAATGATAGATGTAATTATTTCAAATACTAGTTTTACCATATATAATTTTTCGAAAATCTACTAAACCAACCATATATGAAATAGCAATAACAAAAAAGTGTTATAATTCAATTGCTTTACCTGCAATTAATCAAAAGTCAAATAAAAACAACAACAATATATATATATATATATATATATACAGTGGTAACCAAAATTGTGGACACTTTTTGAAATTTTTATGTTTTTGAACTTTATATGGGTATAGAAAACATTACGTATCACAAAGTTCAAAATCTAGTATATCACTTTAAAGAAATTTAATACTGAATTCAATACAAAAACAACATTCAGACATTTATTTTACAGCTTCACATCGATGTTTCATTGAGCTGACGATAATATTAAGCTGTTATTTCGTTATTACAAGATGCCAGGAAACAATTGTTGCATCAATTAGTCCCCTTTTGTTTGACGGGCACTTCATTCGGACAAGAGTTTTCAAACAGTGGCACAAGTTTTCAAAAGAATAGAGTTGAGTACTGTTTCCTAGCCAGGACAACAATAGTATGCTCTTTGTTTGAAGCCACTCCTTCGACAATTTTGCTGTGTAGCAGGGAGCAGAATCCTACAGAAAAATAAATGGAGCAGTGTTGGGAAAGATCCCTGATGGAAGGCAGAAGTTTTTTTCAAGAATAGTGTCAATGTATTTTCTAGCATTCAATGTCCCACAGATGACATGAAGGTGATCAGTATCATATATTGACATGCATGACCAAATCATAGCACAAAGTAGGTTCTTTAAGTTGCCTGAATGCAGTCAGGATGTAGCTCTTCTCCTATTCTACGTCTTACATATTTTAGCCCATCACTACCGAATAACAATATCTTAGTTTCATTGCGCCATATAACTTGTGATCACTGATCATCTGTCCAATTAATATGTCCCTTTGCCCACTGTAATCATTTTTTGTGCTGCTGTTAATTTAATTAAGGCTTTTTTCGTAGAACTCTACCTCTTAGTCCAACATCTGTTAATCTTCTCCTGATTGTTCTTGAACTGAAAGAAACACCAGCATCATTCAGATCACTTTTATTTGATGTCATTGCTTCTTGACTGATAAATAGTCCTCGTGTTGCTTCTAGTGCGACGGTAACAAAACCAAACCAATCCAAAACCAAAGTTTTTGTCTAAATTTTCAACTCAACAACTAAATATTCAACTTTTTTACAATAATTCCTACTTGTAATTTGATTACATAAGAAACCGTCTTCTCTCTTTTTCTACATAACAAAGCACAATAATGACTTGTTCCAAATGTTAACATGATGTTCGTTTCTACTAACATTTGATTGGTTCTCAGAACAAGAACAGTGATTGGCCAGGAAAGTTAGACATTACGAGCCACTTTATAATTTGTTTGTTTTTAGATTGAAATGTGCATAACTACTTTTGTATTGCAAATGTTTTAATTTTTTTGAATTGCATGCAATATTAAATTCCCTTTAAAATGATATATACGACTTTGCATTATGTGAATCGTAAAATTTTCTATAAGCATACAAAGTTAAAAAATATAAAATTTCCAAAAGTGTCCATAATTCCCCCCCCACTGTATAAATGTATATATATATATATATATATATATATATATATATACATACAGTGGGGGCAGAAATTATGGACGGTCGAGCATTGAGGCATACAAGTTCCGTATCATGTCCTTCGACATCTCGTTCCACAATTGCTATAAACTCGCCTTTAATTCGATCTAACTCAGGTTGTCCAACATACCGTTCTCAATTATCCCATATGTGCTCGATCGGGGACAAATCTAGGGATAGAGCAGGTCAGGTAATTGTGGAAATGTATCGGAGGGCAGTCTTGTGAAACCCCTGATGTGTGTTGGCTAGCATTGTTCTGTTGAAAAAGAGTTCCTGTGAGCCCTACCATAAGTGGCAATACATATAGCTGACGAATGTAACGAACGTAAATCTGTGCTGTCATGGTGTCGTGGATCAATATTAGGGGTGACCATGTGTCGTATGCGATGGAACCCCATACCATCACACCAGTTGGGGGAGCGGTATGACGCTGTACAGTGAAGGCAGGATTTAAACTTTCACAACTGGGCCTCCACACACATACACTCATTTATCTATACTATCCAAATTGAATCTGTATTCATCGTTAAAGACGTTCTGATTGCATTCGGTTGCAGTCTTATCCTTTCGAGTGTGACACCACTCAAACGGAGGTGACGGTAAGAGGTTGTCAATGGCATAACATGTAATGGGCGCCATGATAGCAACTGTCCTTCAACCAGGCATCTTGCTATGGTACGGATGGACACAGAGGCCTATAGTTAAGGCACTGCCTGTGTATGAATGGTGGACAATGAGGCAGTTGGCGCTATGGGTGCGTGTAGTAGGATGTGACGGTCTTCTAAACTATTGGTTTGTCAAGGGCGTTTTAAGCCTGGTCGACGGGTATTGACCTCTCTATTGTCTACTGCTCTCAACACCTATTTGCAGTAAAATCAGAATGACCTAAGTGGTAAGCTACTCTCGGAGCTGACCACCTGGTTTCCCTCATCCCTATGATTCTTCCCCTCCTGAATTCTGGCAACTGCTCATATTGTCTCGATGGTGGCATAAAGACATCTTTAGTTAAAAAGCGACCTTCTGCAACATATTAAGTAAACGCAAACAAGCTGTTCGCACCGGTTTTATAATCCAAAGAGAACGAATTTCATTGCCCTCTAGTGGTAATACGCAAGGTGCAATCACACTGCATTTCTAATCATTTACATGCCTTCATGTGATCATTACATACCTTCATTTCTAATCATTTTCATACCTTTACACGTACCTTCATGCCAAGTTTTCCTATCCTACATATCCTAAATATATATATATATATATATATATATTTAGGATTTTTGCTGGAAA
>BMAW01122954.1:220945-294142 GCA_019974015.1 Nephila pilipes | reverse complement strand
TATATATATATATATATATATATATGTAGGATTTTCCAGCAAATTATTAAAGAATTACTTTTATTTTACAATGTACTGTAACACCAGTTCCTCCGATACTCGATAGATGGCACCACGAATCAGCGTCATATGATAACTCATGCAGCACCACCTATTCCGGAACAAAACTGAGTGACACTTCGTTCTCGTTCTTTCCCCCACATTCCGCTTCTCTTCTCCTTCGTATTGCCTGCTTCGGAAGTAAACCGCGAATGCCACAGCGCGTTCCAGCACCCTTCGCCGGTAATTGTTAAATGAAGCAACCATCTATTTTGCTCCGATGAACTGGTCAATTCGTCCTCTAATACTGTAAATACTTTTAATTATTCATCCTCTCTTCAAATAAACGAAGAACAACAAGTTGAGCCTCATCATTGAATTTCTACCAAAACCAAATGTAATCCGGTAATGGAATTACCCCCCCCCCTGGACAACCAAGAGCAAATCATTGCAGATTCGGGATGTATAATCATATATATATATATATATATGGCCATTAAAATTACTACACTAGGAAGAAATGTAAATAACGAAATGATATTTATTGAACGAATTAATTGTACTGGAAATAACAAATAATTAAATTTTCAAGAAATTTGGAAGCATATCCTGAGAAAGAATTACTCAGAATAATCACCTTTGACAGCAATAACAGCTCTTCTTCGCCAGGGCATCGATTCAAACAGATATTGGATGGTCACTATTCCATTGTTCACCGACTGTATTGATTGGCTAATGTTGACGAGCCAGTAGCTCGGCAACCATTGACCAGACGTTTTGTGTTGAGGAAAGATCTGGAGAATGTGCTGGTCAGGGCAGCAGCCAAACATTTTCTGTAGCAAGGAAGTTCCGTAAAATACCGGCAACATGTGGTTGTGCATTATCTTGTCGAAGCGTAGCATTTCACAGGGGCTTCAAGAAAGGGCAAGGACACAGGTTTTAACACACCAGAAATGTAACAGATACTGTTCAAAGTGCCATCAATGCAAACAAGAGGTATATGAAAAGTGTATCCAATGGTAACCCATAACAGAATTTAATTTGAGGGGCCGTTATGACGATGTCGATTTCACTTGTTCTCCACGAGGTCACCAAACTTACATGCAACCCTCATGATACTGCAAACATAACCTGTATTTGTTTGAAAAGATGTCGTCAAGCCATTGTTGCATCAAGATTCATTGTTAATCTCGCCATTAAGGGCACACCTGTTCGTGTTGTAGCGTCAATAGTAACAGAAGCCATGGGCCCCGAGCTAACAATTCATGCTGTGGCAAGCGTCGTCGAATTGTTCGTGCAGACAAATATTGTCAGTAATCGATCCCATTTCTTGAGCCAGGACTTATGATGTGATTGTACGATCCATTAAGGCTATATGGGTAATATGTTTGGGTTCTCGGCTGTTAGTGATAAAGGACTGTTGAGATCCTGCACGGCATTCGCATGACCATCCCGAACCCATTGGTTCTATATTCTGTAGACAGAACTTTGATCTCGACGACACTAGCCTAAATATTGCTATACGATAAACCGCAATCGTGGTAGACTACGATTTGAACTTTGTAACCATTTTTTCTTCTTACACGAGGCATCACAACAACTTTTCACCCAGCAACAACGTTCTAATGCAATTTGTGTATGAGAAATCTACTGTACAGTCTCTTCACTTAAACAAGCCGTAGGTGTTGCTACCGAAACCTGCTTTGTAATAATGCGTTGAAAAGCTAATCATATACATATCACAGCATCTCCTTCCTGTCGTCTAAATTTTATGTGTGCATTCTTATTATCGCCTTCTTGGTGTAGCAATTTTAATGGTCAGTAGTGTATATAAATTGCTATTTCAAACCGATAGTTGGTATTATCTTTCGCTGATGTGGTTGCAATGGCCAGCTATCAGTCATTAATTTTTATGGCAAACTGATTTGTAAGCATATCGTATTATTATGTTCTTATGTTTATTTATTGTTATGTGTTAAATGCATATGTTTATTTAATTTATTAGCCCCTCAAGGGGTTACTGTTTTAGATACCCTAAAAATTGTTGTCCCGGACCACTTCTTGTATCTATTCTACTTTTCGATTTTTTAATATTTTAACTAGATTTTTTATAACCATGTTCATTTCTCTGATTTTACAGATATATCCATAGATTTAATGTTCAATTTTTCTATATTTTTTTAAAATTACACTTAATGGTTTTGGCTCTAATGTTTTACATAAACGCTTGGAAATTTTCACTATTAACTAGGATATTATTCAATTTCCTAATTTTACGGTTCCTTCCATAGGCTTAGAGTTAAAATTTTCAATAATCTGTAATATTCAATTTGACAATTTATCGTTTTCTTTCATTTTAAGTTCATTTAGCTTAAAATGCATACAGTTTAATAATTAATCATTCCCTTTAATTCTAGTTACTATAGTTTTAAAATATATACAGTTTAACAATTTATCTTTTGTTTTAATTTTAATTACATGATGCTCATATTATATTCAATTACATACTATCTTAATTACATTTAGCTTGAAATATATTCAGTTTAACAAATTATCGTTTCCTTTACTTTCAGTTCCAATTAACTTAAAATACATTTAGTTTAACAATTTATTGTTTACTTTAATTTTAATTACTTTCAGCTTAAATATATTCAATTTACTAATTAATCGTTTGCTTTAATTTTAATTATATTTAAATTAAATATATTGAATTTAACAATTATTTATCGTTTGCTTTAATTTTAATTAAAATTAGCTTAAATATATTCAATTTGATAATAATTTATCGTTTCCTTTGATTTTAATATCGGAAAAGTTTACTATGGACCATTTTTCGATATTTGATCGTTTACTTTAATTCTTATATTTGAGTAATTTAATATTAATTATGACAAAAAAAGTACACATGGATGGCTAAACCTGTTCTTTGCAAAATAAAGCAAATAACTTTTGTTTAAGAAATGTTTACTCTGTGTAAAATTATGCTACATTTTAATCACAATTTTTTTTTCTTTATTACCAAATATTTTTCTACTTCCTAGTTCTTGTTGGTTAGACTTATGAATACAACACAGAAGTCAAATGGCTAGAGTCCGTTGCTGCTCTTGGATTTAGAAAGAGAGCCAAAAATATAATTTTACTCCAAGTACATTAGTTTTAGTTAAATTTTTGTGGTTAGGTTGAAAAACATTTCAATACTCCACAAAACGAGTTTTTATTAAATTGCTTATTTCATTACATATGTAGGATTTTCCATCTTAATTATTAAATAATTCATTTTTATTTTTTCAATCTACTGTAAAACCAGTTCCTCCGATACTCAATAGATGTCACCACGAATCAGAGTCATGTGATAAGCTCATGCAGCGCCACCTATCCCAGAACAAAAGTGAGTGACACTTCGTTTTCGCCCTCCTCTTTCCGCCACTTTTTCCGCTTCTCTTCTCCTTCGCATTACCCGCATCGGAAATAAACTTTAAATGTCCGACCGCGTTCCAGCTCCCTTCGCTAATATGGATTAAATGAGGCTGTCATCTATCTTTATCAGAAGAACTGGTCAACTTGTCATATCATAGTGTAAATACTTTTCACTCTTCATCATCTCTCCTATTAAACAATTAAAGCTACTGCGAGCCTTTTCCCTGAATATCAACAACACATGGAAACCGGTAAGAGAACTGGGCGCCCCCCCCCCTAGACAACCAGCCCTTAGCGTAAGAGCAAATCATCGTAGATTCGGGATGAACAATCTCATCTCCCCACTGTCTACAAAATTTATGGGGCTCGGCCGGGATTTGAACATGTAAATAATTATTTTAAAACTAAATAAAAAAAATCCTAGAATAATTCTTTCATTAGCAGATAAGTACATTAAACTTTTTTATTTCATCACTTTATTTTTGCTTACATTTCCAAAATTTAAGTGATTGAAATAAGTTTTTTATTGATATTTGTTTACTTAAATCTCTATTTCTTTTTTACTTAACATTCGTACTCTGAATGGGTCTAATCGAGCCACTTCTATAATCTATTTCGTTATAGCTTCCATTAATTTTATTTATGACATCTTATATTTTATGTATTTCTCGAATAAATAAATGTCTTTAGTTTATAATCTTTTTCAGACTTGTAGAATTGTACTTTTTCCTTAGAAAATAGGCTAATAACATTTTATCTGGTTGACTCTTATCAACGTATATCACTAATATACATAGTGATTTACATTAATAAGAGTCTTGTATACACCTAAAAATAAATTAAGTATTTTTGGATGATTTATTTTTCAAATGATTCTCGATATATGTGTCAGGTCAGAAAATTTAAATTTAATACCAAAGATAAAGCATTTTCTGAACAATTGACTGAATTAAAATATTAAGAAACAAACTAAAATATTTTACTAAGTACAAAGTGAAAAATGAAATATTTTGAGCATATATGTATGCATCGCAATTGAAAATAATGTTTTGCAGTTTTAAAATTTAAGAAAGCAATTAAAATGGAATATATAGACCCCAAAACACTTAGAAAAAAACTCATGTACATTTATCAGAAAATCGTATATTGATTTATAAGAATATTAATAACATGAAATTATTAAAGGGTATGTTACCAGAAAACAAAGATTGATATTTTGTGTCTAAACTTTTGAGTGAATTTTTGATATATTTTTCTTTCTTCCCTTGAAAAAAACCCCTACCAAATTTACTTCCATTTACATTATTTTCTCTTGTACACATTTTTTTTTATAAATTTTTTATTACAATGTTTTTAATTATGATTCGAAAAATTTCGATTAGTTCTACGTCTAACATTTTGAGTTGTGTTCATTAACATTAATACTATTCTCTTAATTATGATCTGGAAAGTGCTTGTCATATAAAAATGCTGAAATGTATGAATTTATTTGATTTGTACAGTAACATTAATTTCATAAGAAGTTAAGCGAAAGTTATAAAATAATATTACTTGGATAATTTTATTTTTTTCCATTTCAATATCTATGATTAAAGTGATAATTGTTTCAACCAAACAATTATCACTTTAATGTGCATCAGCAGCATTTCTTTTCTTGTTAAAAGTGAGTTTTTTTTTGTTTAATATTCAAATAGTTTTTTTTTTGTTTGTCAAAGTGTCTTTCGCCTTTTGCTAATTAAAGAACTAATGAAAAGTACGTGAAATGTTATCCCCGTACATACGCTTTTTCTAATTGCGAACTTTTTAGAAAATTGAATTATCGAAAAATTCTTTCTTTTTAATTATCACTGCTTCGCCGTTTATATTGTTATGTAACATATAAAAATCAGATAAAAATAGTAATTGAAAAAAAAAAATTCTTGTAAGCCATCGAACGAAAATGTTTTTTTTAAGTAATTACACGACAAAGTTACTAAATTAGAATTGTTAATTTACATTTTTAGATTGACTATTGTAATCAGCAGTAATTTGTTTTGTAATACTTTTTTAACACTTTTTTAAGTATTTTTTAATGAAAGGACACTCTCTGTTTTGAAAAAACGTATATTTTTGCTTAAAATTCTATCACAATAAAATTTGCTTTGCTGTATATGTAATTTTTTTAAAGAATTACATACACTCAGGTAAATTTAAAGAAAAAGAAATGAATGAAAATTGAGAAGATTTGAGTATTATCTTATTCATGAAAAGTAACTACATTTAATGAACATCAATAAGACGTTGGCTAATCTTTTGTTCTGGAACAGGCTATTTAATGGCTCCGGTGAGATGTAGTCAGTTGAGTAAGGGATCTTATTCCCTAAGGAAATTTCGTTGCAGTAATTAATGTCCGAATTAATCGTAGAATTGTTGATTATGATGGATTAGGTGCAGTGAGACTCAATGTGACCATTGCTCTTTCCATTGTTTATCTTGGTCAACCTTTACCATTTTTACTTTGTGTTCTGCTATTGTGAAACCATTTCGTGTCAATGTTATCAAATGGTGGTACTCATCAAGGCCTTAAAATTTGTGTGGTCCTCCTATTTGATAATTCCTTTTTATCTAGCCTGGTTATGGTTCCTCCTTGAAATTGTGATATATTGTGTACTAACTCGTGCACATCGCGCATTGTTATTATCGAAATTAATAGACGGTATCAAATTAGAAGCAACGTTATGATTCGGAATAAAAATTTCTCTTTTTATGAGCACATCTCAGATGCTCAGTTGTCTTGATCTGAACTTCCAGCTATTCATCCATGGGCCTCGAAAATTTAATTGTTTACATGGTGAATTACAGAGTATTTGTTTGAGAAATTTTGTTTGAATCAGTCTATTAATTCTGAATGTGTCATTTATTGTTTGGTTTTAGAGTGTACATTTAAAAAAAGAAGGTAAAAAGAAAACAAGTTTTTCAACCTTTTTTTTTTCTCAAGGTTATTATTAAATAAACATTGGATATTTATATACTTGTAATTAGAAGAAATGTGAAATTAAGTCGGATTCTAATTTAATTATGTTCTAATTTTTAGAACGTAATTAACATCTGTAGAATAAGAGTAGAATCGAATCTGTGTTCTAATTATTAAGACGTAGATTTCACTGGAGCAAAAATTAAGTATTTGATTTATTGTAATGAATTATTGCAAAATTTATTGAAGTTTTTTTTTTTTTTTTTTTAAAAAAAGATATTTATTTCTTAAGTAATTTCTGGTACAACCGGGCAAAAAGTAATAACTAAGAAATTTATAATGCCTCCAAAATTAGAAATTATTATTCATTGCCAAGCAAAAACTCAAGATATATTAGAAAGACAAAACGGATGGAAATTATGCTTGAAAAAGTAGTAGCGATGTACAGTATAAATGTTGTTAAATATTATTATTTCTAATTAGTAACATGAATTTAAAAGTAATGGGCACCAAGATTATGTCAAATATCAAAAGCAGACAATTTAATTATGTATACTTATCTTAAAAATTAACGATATATATTTTTTTTCCTTTAAGATATATACAAACCACCCAAAATACAGAAGCCCCGAAAACGTTTTCTAGAAAAGAAATACGTATTTCAAGACTTTTCTATCAATTTTTTTTCTTTTTGCTTTAGACAACAAAATATTTTTGAATCTTTTCCTGTATTTTCGTGTATTGCTTTATAAGTCTATAAGAAGTCTTGACGTAAAATTTTAATCCTCATTTTCCATAATCATGAGCAATTTCATTTCTTCAGTTATGAGTCCTAAAAAATTTGTAATAATAATAACATTAATATAAAAATGGAATAAAAGAACTAATTGTACTAATTAATTAATTTATTTATAAATGTTGCATTCTCTTAATTAATAAATCGAACTTACAAGATATTTGCTTACATTTTGTGGTGCGTTAAATACGTTTAAAAGTAAGACTTTCTAATCTTACTTTTACGATACATTTATTTAACAATTTTTATTTTTTTAAATTGTTATCGAGAAAAATTTCAAGCGCCATCATAGAAGTTCATAATTGAATAAAATTTTCTGAATAATTATGTTTTTTTTAAATAGAGTTACAAAAGCTTTTTTGTTAGGTGGCTCACAAGCTCCAGATTTAATTCTGCCAAACTGAGTCGGAAGCAATAAGAGGGACTATGACTCTTTTAAAGCATATAAACACCACTAAGTAATCTCTAACACTCACATCATAATATAGAGATTGAAAAGTTAGGAACTCACTTAAACTAATCTTGTTGATTTAAATATGGCTAAAAATATTTCTAACACTTGTATTAAGTTGCATTATTTCAATATGACACTTATAAAAGAAAATAAATTCAAATACGAAGGAGCAAAACTAGATTTACGCCACACTAGAACACGAGGGTTCTATTGTGTTGGATCTCATAATTTATATCCTCGGTCAAGTGACAAGGACGACACTTGAACTGGCACTTCAATTTCCAAACTTCCATACCACGTCAAAGGTAGGATTTGGAACCTCAACCAGATTTAACGTGCATCAGCCCCACTACATGGCAGTATTTAGTGTCATTACAATTCGACGAAAACAAAGCTGGCCGCGAATTCACGATCATGATCACTAAGCTAACGCGGCCACAGGTGTAAACTGGATAGTCAAAGCAGTAGAATTATTTGGGAGTTTTACAATTAAATTTAAATGCTAGAACATGCTCATATCCCCCTACCTCCCAAAATTTGGCCACTCCCCCCAATCTTCAAAACAAATTGATTCTCTCAACATTCTCCACCTCTCGTTGACAACCAACTATTTGAAAGAGAGATTGCATTATCTTTCCCTAACTCTCACCCCCTTTTTTTTATAAGGAGCATGGATTATCTCTACTGTTTTTGCAGTTTGTGTGATAGAAACTTGATTTTGCGATTAGTTATAATATATGAAGTTGTAATATTTCGGTATTAGATGTAATATTCATGACATATTATGAAATCAGTAAGAAAAATGTATCATTAATATTTATAACTATAATTCGACCAATGTATAATGCCTTGAACTCTTTCAAGAACGATTTTATCTTTGTGTGTGTGAAATTTTTACTTTTATTGGATTTCAACTAGGGCACCTGTTGTGCCCAGAAATTTATTATGCTCTTAAAACTCTGACTTTGTAATCAGCTATTTGTATTTTATCTCCTGTATCTTATTTAATTATTTGCTGAATAAAGACTTTTTGAATTCTATAATTTAGCTTGTTTTTGTTCACATGCACACACACATACTCAATTAAGATGCTACTTGTATTTATGAATGTCACAGTACTGTGGAATGAAAATATTCTATTCAAAATCTTCTTTTATTTCAGTAAAATGAAATACTCGTTTAGAATCATATTAGTCATTTGATAAGGCTAAAAAACGATGCCTGCCGTTATGTAACTGCTTTCACCCTTGCGAAGTCTGGTTGTCATGAATGAAACTGGATTTTTTTCTACAATTGATTGTTTTTCTTAAGAAAATGCACAACTGATGATTTAGAACGTCTTTATTTTAGATATTTATTCCTTTGCTTAAAAATTAATGAAACATATTTATTTTAGAGTATTAGTAAGTAAAGCGCATTCAGTTTTCCATGTAAAGTCTTAAAATATCGTTTCTAACACATGTCAAATGAAATTTAAACTTCAAATGAAATTTTCTTTTTCTGAGAGTTTACAGAAGTTAATTTTCCATAATTTTCATATTAAATTGATGCTTAAAATATTCATGTCGAATTTCTGTATATTCTGTATCTTGTCGGTCATTAAGTTATTTATCATTAATCTGCGTTGGAATAATCTAGAACTACGTATTAAAATGAAGTGTGTTAAAAAAATTTGAAGCAACTGCAATGATGTAAGATAAAATTTTATTTATTAACTATAGAAAGAAATTAATGATATATCAAAACAAATAGTGAAGGTCTATGTCGGAAGTTGTTAAATGTAATTTTTATTTGAGCTCTCACAATAATCTGCAATTGTAATAGAATTGAAGGTAGTGCGTTTAACAATTGTTGGTAAATCAGATAAATGATACCATACAACTATTAAAGATTCTTTGCCCAATGATAGGACCAGATCTACATAAGCAAAAGAAAAAGTCATGAAGAAATAAGAGTATTGTCAATATACTTTGGTACAATTTATATAAATATAGAACCTGGAATTCTAATAAGCTTATACTTCTTAAATACATAATTGTACTATACACTTATATAATTTGTTATCTGCGAACCTATTTAAGCATTAAATGATATCATAACATAAAAAAAAAATGTCTTAGCATTTTAGAACGGGAGAAACAGGGTGTCTCCTCTTATATCTTTAGCAAAATAATGAAGATAAGGTAGTAATGTCTGTTTTTATACTGAAATCATCCTGCTCTCAGATATTTATTGCACTAGTCATCATGATTATCCATGCATCTAGGAATTGCATTTAACGTCATAGTTTTTTTGTGTTATTAGATAACTTTTTTTGTCAAAGATTAATTTACTAAGCAGAACTAAAACTCCTCTTCAGATGAGCGTGGAATAAAAAGGAAGTGAAATATATGTAACCCCCTTTTCTTAGTCTAATTTTATTCCAATCCAAATGATATGAAAAATGAATCATGCAAGTGGATCAGTAAAGAAAATCCAGATTTCTTTTAGAAAATGTCATTTCCCCCCTTTTTTTGGGAAGATTCCAGAAAACAAGCATGAAAAAGAGCGTAAAGTATATATGAAGAAGAAAAGATGATAAATCATGTTTCGCCCAGAAACTTTTTACAACTAAAAAAAAAAAAAAATAAGTCGCAACCATAATTATTGTTTGCTTATAATGGGTTTCAAATTATAGGTGAATATTTATTTCTCTTCTTTTTTAAGCATTATCGCAAAGTAAAAAAAAGCATTTATACATCTCTATAGACGATAATGTTTATTTGTCTTACGATATTAAAATGAGTTCAATCTCAAACAAAATAAGTCGAAGGATTTAATATATTTTAAAATTCTTTGTACGATTCAGTTAATTAGCATATATCACTGTCAAATGAAAAGTTCACCGTGAATAAATCTATGGGATTTTACGCTCTCTTTTGAGAACAAAATAAAGGAGTTTTAAATTTACTTAGCCGAAGAAGTGAACTTGTATTTATGAGTTTTAATTATAATAGATGTAAGCAGTAGTTGAAAGAAAACTTGAACTACATTTTGAACAGAGAAATGTTCATAGTTTTCATCTTTAGTGAAATAAATAAAAGAATTTTGTAGAAAAAGAATTATTGCTTCCCTTTCGCCATATTTCCCTGAAATTCTGATTCATCTTCATTTATTATTCAAAATACATTTATCAATTTAAAAAAAAAAAATCAGAATTACTTATAAACAAGCTGTTATTTGGGAAATTTATTATATAAATATTTGTTAGGGCTGTAATGCTCCCTTTTTATTAATAACTTCCATTTTCATTGCCAATTTTAAAAAAAAAAGAATCAGTAAAAACAGTTTTGTGAATAGAAATTTATGCACAATTGGAGTAAGTGAAGCACTTTTTGTATTTAAGTTATGAATACTGAAAAAGTTTGATGATCCTCTGTCTCTCCATTGCTACTTTATCTAAACGAGCGTAAACATCGTTTCTAATAATAAATTAAACTTTCTCTTGGCGATTTACTCAGGTTCAAATAAGTAGATTCGCAGGAATTGAGGATTTGATTCCTAAATTATTTATCTATATTTCTTAATTGCTTTGTAAGTTACGAAAAGCTGGTTCAGATGTCTCACTTGGATTCACGATCATCAACCGATATTAAATTCTTGGCTGCTTTTATGTGTGTTTCATCAAATCCATTCATTACATTCCCTAACTTTAATCTAATCTACGCTAGTCCGTTTCATTTTATTATACGGGATTTTGAATTCAAACACAATTTGAAAATAAACCAAAGAGTTAGTAAGAAAAAGTCGAGATAGAGCCCTACTTCCTAGGTTGAGCCAAACAATTTAATTTTTATTTATCTGTTCCTTTCATAGTCTCTTCGTCAGTTTACTTTCTTTTACTTAATTTCTAAGTTAAAGACTGAGTTTTAATTTGTGGTAATTATTTTATCATTTTGACTGCGATTACGCATTTTTCTTAGGATTCTAAATGTGTAAGAAAAAGTGAATCAAATAAAAATCAGAAAGTTTTGATTAATTGATTGCCAAATAATGCTGCACTTAGAAGCAATACGAAAGCTTCTGCCCTTAGACCTCATAGTTCTGAACTTCAGTCAAGTAACGAGAACGACATCAGAGCAGACTTCCTCACCACGTTAACATGGGGACTTTGAATCCCCATAAATTTAACCTGCTGCAGTCCTACTCCTCGATATGTCTTTAACGAAATCAGAACTCACACACGAAATAAGACGGGAATTAAATAATTTCGATTTCTGATTCCTTTAAATATGGATTATATTTGGTTGTGATTTCTGCAATACGATTTTCATCTATTTTGAAAAAAATAGTTTTTAATCTTGTTGCAGTTTAGAAATAGATTTGTAAATTCAATTCAGTCCATTTCAATATTTTAAGTTTTATTTTTTAAGGAAAATAGAAACGATAATAATAGTGCTATTGGGGAATATTCGCTTTTGGATTCTAAGATATAAGAAACAGGATATATGTAAAATTATTGGATTTTTCATTCTTTCTAACATAAATAAGTTGAGATTGATAGAACGAAAGTAGAGTATCAATAAACTATAACTTGCAATTAGTAAATGTAATTAATTACGATTGAAAAGATGAAAATTTAAATGATTATGACATTCAAGGATAGTGAAAATGAAAAAAAAGTAATGGTTTACTCTTCGAAACCTTAGATTACATGAATACCGATTACCAATCCAGTCAAAGAGATAAAACTAGAAACTGCTAGTAAGCAATTTTCAGAATATGTATACAATAATAAAGGTTAAAAGAATATTCGTAGTAATTGAAAAAAAGATGTATAAGTAATTATTGTTATCAATCAATAATGATGTAAGCGAATATTTAGATATTTTGCATAATCGTAGCTTTAGGAATAATTAAATTGATAAATTTTTTATCCAAAATTTAGTTTTATAGAAAATGTTAAGTATGAGAATGTTATCGCGGTAACACACTGTAATGTCCCTTTTGGTTCGAGGATATAGTGAAATAAATTACAACATTTAAAAAACAACAAAAGTTTTATTTTAGGACTTAAAGGATTGTTGCACTCCCAGAGAAGCTTACTGTTATTGTTTCAGCACAACCGAAACTTTGACTGACAAAAACTTTTATTTCTTCCTTCCCACGGGCAGCTTCTTCCTTCCCTTGCGCCATGTAGCAGTGGCTTCTAAATCATTGTCCGGAGGATTGCGAACACCATATCTCCTCTCCAAGCTTTGACGTTACATCTGTTTACAAATATGACTCAGTAGCTGAAACCCTTAAGATTAACAATAAAGATATTCAAACAAAACTAAATTAGCGTATAATCATTATACACTAAATACACAATGAAAATTATCATGAAGAAAAATGATATTTACATGTTAATACTATTAAAAGTTTCAAAATATCGAAAATCATATACTCCAAGACATCAACTATTATAAAATTGCATGATTTCAAAATGAATCACGCAAAAATATCTTTAACACAACACTATAATTAATCAATTTTAAAAGTCCTATTAAAACATGTTGACATGTTTAAGAAACACTTATCTTTAGATAACGCCTAAAAAAGAAAAATCATTTCTTGTTTCAAATGTTCCATGAGAGAAACAACTCATCAAAAATTCTTAACATAATCAATCTATAATTCTTAAAAGTATTCAATGAAAAATAGTAAATGCTTAAATTCAGTTTCGTAAGGAATTAAAAAAAAGTAGACAGGATCCTCTGCTCATGTTTTTATCAGTTTTTGAGAGAAGAAAAGTAAAATGGAATGTTCTCTTCCTTTTATCGGTTACTTTACTATTTCTTTCGGGGATGTTATCTCTAGTGTTACTTGTTGCCATCAGTTCTTTGAAAGGGGTATTATCTTCACACATGATCAAATTCCATCCCTTTTCTTTTTTTCGTAATTAAGAGGGTATCACGGATCTACATCAATGGAGAATTTCAGTCTGCTGTGCGGAAATTTCTCTTACTAATTTGTCCTCAAAACCATGGATGTCGTAAGATACTGACATGTGTTCTTCATTGTGTAACCATAGCTATTTTCCCTTCCATTAGATAATGAGTACAGTTGACCCTTGAACCTCGCGATGATCCACTCTCTGGGGCTGAAAATGGATCAGTATTTGGGATTCATACTAGTTCCTTTCCCCCTTTCATTAGGGTAGAATCCCTTGCTTTACTTTGGAATCTATTTTTTTTTCTTTTTTCAAAGCTATTTGTTCATTTTAGGCAAGTTCTATATCTCCCGCGTTAGGATCTTGGGTATCATTTCGTACTGAAGTATCGTACAGCAGTTTTCGCTCTCCTATGACACGCAGCTCT
This sequence comes from Nephila pilipes, assembly GCA_019974015.1. Taxonomy (NCBI): domain Eukaryota; kingdom Metazoa; phylum Arthropoda; class Arachnida; order Araneae; family Nephilidae; genus Nephila; species Nephila pilipes. The sequence goes on along the minus strand of BMAW01122954.1, from coordinate 280,142 downwards.
ACGATCAAACGATCGCTGAAAGTGGTAGCCTTTTTCTCTCTAGTGGCCTTCGAAAATGTCACTCTCTTCTGACGGTGATACGAATAGCTCGCTCGTTTTCAAAAGATAGTTTTTAAAGAATTATTGCGGTACTTTCATCCAGTTCTTTTATATATTCCATCTATGTATTGATCAATTCTTTAACAAATTATTTCTCATACGCTTCAGTTATCAAAAAATCATCCTTAAATGTAACTGTAGTCATTTGTGAAACATTCTCAATGCCTATTTCTCGAGGGATGAATCGAAAGTCCTATTTCTTCCTTTTGCTAAGAAAGCCATTGCTATTCGCTTACCAACTGTATCAAAATTTATAACAAAATTTGCTGAAATGCGATCAAATCCAAAATTCTCAATATTCATTGAATCATTGTTAGGGAGGGGGGGATGCGAACACCACAAACACAAAAAGTTTTAAAAAATTAGGTCATAACAGAAATAAACTGTGAAATTAAAGTATTTATTATTTATAACCAAATATTCAAATATTTAAAAACAATACACAGAGGCTATAAAATTTATAATACAAAATGGATTAATATTCGTTCCAAATTATTAAACTAGGTAAACTAAAAAAAAAAAAAAAGAAATTGAAGAAAATTTGCGATAAAAAATATGCAAAATATATTTATGCAGTTCATTTTCGTTTTAAATAATAATCTGCTTTCTGCTTTTACAATGAAATTTTGTATTTAAAAATTACTTTAAGAAAAATTTATTTTATTGCAATTAAATTTCATATTTGCCGATAGTTTTTTAATACAATATATGAGTAATCGTATATTTGGGGCCAACGAATGAAAAGAGGGAGTTTTAGAATGTTATTGTTAAGTACACGAATGGTAAATAAAATTGATAAGATTTCAATTCTGAGATTTTGTTTTTGAATTTGGTTTTGTCTACTTACTTTGACTGTACATCAACTCATCTCAAAAACGGGTTTGCGCTTTGCATGAGTATATTTCATCATTTTAGAGAGAAAAATCCATTTGGCTGAAGAAAGCCGGATGGTCAAATTGAAGGATAGTTTGATATTTAATTCGAAGTGATGCCGTCTTGCGATGACGTTGCCATGAATGGATGAATTGCGATTGACCATTGCGTCGATAAAGCTTCTATCAACCTGAAGAGACAATATAATGTAAAAACGTGGAACGATTATTAGAAACGTTCTCTCGGCACTTGGTTCGTCAATATCAATGATCCAAAGTGTATTCTTAATGTCAGGGACACAAAGATCACTGATAGAGACTGAGCGATGAAAGCTTAAGCTCATAATACTCATTATATTAATTGCCGCTTATTGATTGCTCACTCACTAGCATAATCAGAATAGGATTGGGATTATTCTACCTGAATTCTCACCGACTGGAGTATAATTGAATTTTTAGACATAAATTTATGTTTGAATCGAGCTTCGAAGACCGAAGATTCCGAAAGTTATTATCACTGGTACTGGTGGGTCAATAAGATTCTATGCCCTTTTGTGCAACGTTTCCTTTCACTTTCCTTGTTTTTACATTTCAAGATAATTCCCGTCTGCAAAACAATATATTGATTCTCCTTATGCTTGTGAAATATTTCTCTAGTCAGGTAGATTTCTAGGTCTCTCCTCGCTATGGAGATATTTCCGTCTATCCAAGACTTTAAATAGTATCTCTAACTAGTTAATTGGCCAGAATTTCGCAAGAAATACCACAAGGAAATATCCAGAAAAATCTATATGAATTATTGTAAACCAAAATAAGAAGTTTGCCTGATGTGTAGGGATAGCTCAATAACCAATTAATTGGCTCGATATATGTGAAATATACAGTTCCATGGAAATTTTAACCACTTCTTGGTATGTCGTGTTTAAGAATTACGTTGAAAGAACTATACAATTAAATGTATTGTAATAAATTCTTTAATATAATAAGAAAATATATTTAAAAGTTTAATTTTTCAACCTGTTTTACTTTTATAATTTTTTCATTCACTTTGGTTTTTTTACTTAGAATTTTCAAAGTATTCAGTTCTGTCGAGTAGGAAAGTTTGTATTTGTGTACTACAATTATAAGATATCTAAGTTTAAGAAAGCCATGTTAAATGTGTTAGTAAAGAGATCTTTTTAAGATGATACTTTTCACGTTATTAGAGATCATATTATACAAAATTTGATTTGAAGCTAATTCTCATTTCAAGCTTCTTAAGAGATGGCACATTTCTAATGAGATGTGTATTGTGTCCAAATATGATTTTACAGAGTTCAGAGTTAAGTTGTAAAGGAACCTTTCACTATTAAAGTGAGAAAAATAATAAATAAAATACTTGTAATTAAAGAAGATATTTAAACAAATGCATCAAGTAATTACACTCCATAATAAATAATAATAATAAAAAAAAACGACGCACCAAGAAAGAGTTGTCCGTTTGCAATGCAATTTCGTATGCAAAGACATTGGACCGAATATGCAAATGATTACAATTTGGTGTCCAATGATTAAGTAACGGGAGCTACAGCGCATCGGAACTAAGCACTCAGCAGGAGTATATAAGAAGCAATTATCAATCTGATGGTCAAATTTTCTGTTGCATTGCGATTTAATACACCTTTTAACGATTGAAAAAATGCCCCTCCACAGGATTCGAGTTCATTACGAGCAACTGTCAGAGTTTCAAAGAGGTCGTATGATTGGATGGAAAGAGGCAGGTTGGGCAATAGCTCGTCATATGAGTCGAAGCGATGCGGCGATTAGAAGATGTCGGCGAGAATGGATGGACAATGGCACATTTCAGAGTCATGATGGTAGAGGTCGACCTAGGGCCACAGCAGATAGGGAGGGCAGAGTGAATTGTCACAGCACTTGATTCATTGTTATAAACCATCAGACTTCCGAATCACACACGAGTGTCCTCCATGATCATTCAGAGACGGCTGATAGATTGAAATCTACTCTCGTACCTACCGTACGTCACATGCCACTCACGCCTGCACACTGTCAAGCCATATTACAGTGGTGCTTGGCTCGATCAAGTTGAAATAATGCTGACTGGGGACGTATAGTGTTTAGCGACGAATATCGCTCCCAACTGTGTCCGGACAATCATTGAAGACTTGTCTGGAGACGCCCAGGGCAGCGTGCCGATCCTGCTTTCACTATTGCGTGCCATACAGGCCCTCAACCAAAGTTATGATCTGGGGTGCCATTTCCCTTGATAGCCGGACCCCTTTGGTCGTCATTAGCGGCACACTTATAGCCCAGCGATACTTACAGCCCTGTGAACTGTCTTACAGCTTGTCAAACACTTCCATGGCCAGCCAGATCTCTCTCCAATCGAGCATGTCTGGAATATGATTGGAAGGCGACTGCTTCTACCAGGGAATGTTGATGACCTCGCCCGATAATTCGATCAAATTTGGCAAGAAGGAGACCACCAGGAAGCTTTGTCATTCTATGCCACGTCGTATGGCAGCTTGCATCTAGGTTAGAGGTGGGTCAACACCTATTTGAGCTAGTTACTTAATACTATGTAACTCTGAAATAAATCTTTTAATTTTTCTGAAATTTTAATCATTTTCTATTTTGTATATAATTTTCCTTTCCTCCAATATTTGTCTTTATCAGATAACTCCTTCTTGGTGCGTCATTTTTTTGTTGTTGTAGAGAGTATAATATTATTTATTATAAGAAAATCAAGTTTTTCAATATTTCAACAAATAGATATTAAATTAGATTAAAGTCTTATAGGGAATTACTTATAAAGTTGTAAAAAAAGTTTTGGCTTTCCATTGTATTTTCCCCATCAATTCTTCGTTATGCGGGGGTTGAATTTAATTGTATACTGCAATCGGGCATGAAGAGACGGTGGTAACATTTTGGAAAATATTATATTTGTAATCAATTAAGCATTTGTTAATTTCACTGTAAAAGAGATTAAGTTCATAGTTTTCTAAAATATTCTTAATTGTATTTATTGGAAAGTTGATGTAAATAAAGCTCTTTTAAAAATACAGGACATTATACTCTAAAAAAGTATGAGTAAAATTTTTATTAAACTCATCAATATTTTAATAAATGTAATAAGGAAATTAAGGAAAGCATTTAAATTTTGTTTTGACACAATTTTTTAGTTGATAGTTATTGAACTAATGAAAATATCACAAAACACAGAAATGAATCAATAAACATACCATAGTTTCTCTTACTATGTAATGTTGAGACTAGTTTGAAAATTTTTTGAACAGTATTAAAAAATAATTCTTTTTTCCTTGTAATACCATGAAAGTTAATTTTATGATGTACCTTGAATCTACAATATATTGATTGAAAAACCACAAAATGTAAAAATACTCTCGCATAAATTTTTTTTTTCTAAAATAAAGCCAACGAATATTTATCTTACTCTTTCTTTTTGCAGACTGTTCCTCAACTAATTCTATCTCATGTCTATCCCTTCGGTATTGTGCCTACATCAAAGAGAATCCTATATTTTTCTTTTTCACTGAAAACACTTCTTTCTCAATTTCAAACCAAATCCAATTACACATTTATCGGTTTTTCACACGTAGGCCCGTCTGTGTCGTCTTTTTGGCATTTGTCCCCAATGATAAATGGATTCGAAAGCATTTTCTCCTCCTCCACCTCCCATTCGCTTCTACGAAGGAGAAAAGATCTCTCTCCTCATACCCATCCTCCTCTCTCTGATCTTTCTCGGTCTTTGTCCAACTCCGCCCGGACTAATGGGTATAGTGTAGTAGCTGCTGTGTTCCATTTTAGGTTTCGTTTCTTTTTTAGTTTTTCCTGCTTAACAGTACTGTGTGCTACCGGGCCATTCGTCGAACAAGAACGAGAGAAATTGCAGTGGAATGGAGGCAAAGTCAAGAAAACAAATTGTAGTTCCATTCAATGTCGATAGATGGCAGGAGTGTGTTATTGTGCCCTGCTTCTTTTGACAAAGCAGTTCAGTTCTCTGTAATTGAAAGTGAAATATGGTGAGCCAGCACATTGTAGTGTCGCGAATTCACGATGCATTTTACAACGAATAATAGAAATATTGAAGTATATATACCAGAAAAATAATTCTCACATGATAAAATTCTTTTCAGGAATAACCTTTTTATAGTGAACTTCAATTTATCACAACTTATACATACAAATAAATTTTTGATGCTGACTCATCTTAAACTGCCCTATTTTTGTTCAGATTTTTCTGAAAGGAACTCTAAAAATGATGAGGAAATCTTGTTGTGAAGCTAGAGTTAGAAGAACAAAAAATCAGTTATTTTTTTATAATTAAATGAATCAAGTTCGGCGAATAACGTAAAATCTGAGCTATTATACGTAACTCTGCAGAACAAGACTCATTATTTTTAACTTGAATTAAAGCTTTGGTCGTAAAGAAACGTTAGTTTAATGTTTTTATCCGTTTTTCCCCCTCCATGATTATTTTAATCTTAATTATAAATTTCTTCGCAAATTTGAGAGAATTTCTAGTTTCAGAAAGCGGGGAATGGTGTAGTATTTAGAGAACTTCAAATTCTTTACCTAGACCATTAATGCCTATTTTTAAGCATTAATAACTGCATATATATGATACATGTAATGCATACGTGTGTTTGAATTAACCATTATTACAAATATTTTCTTAAGATTTGGAATATCAAGAATCAAATGAATAGTAATTCATTGGAAATTATATTTAATCAATATTCGTTTATTGAGTTGGTTTGCGTTTTCCCCCCGAAGTAAAACAACAAGTTTTAATTTTAGGCAGTTATTTTCCCAATATTTATTTTAAAATTAAAATCTGTTTAGAAGATTCTATTTTCGGTAATTAGTTTATTTTGCTTAAAATACCAAAATTTATCTTAAATACTTTTAAGTCTTTATTCATTGATAACTTTTTATAGCAAAATATCTATTATATCTGTAATGGATGACTTGCTGTATTAGAAGATTATTTTTGGATGAGTAAATAAATATTTTCAGGATTTGTATTCGTTTATTTCATCTAGCACTTTTGTGATACTTAATTACTTACGACATAAAAAATAATTTGAAAATGTTTAATTCTCTAATATATTGTGTAAGTTCATACAACAATAATGCAAACTAATTCTGTTCAAACTTTCGCTTAGAAATACATTTTTCTTGTATTACATCATTTTGAGACTCAAGACCATGTTTAAAAATTACTATATATTATCGAAGAATTATTATTTATATATGAAATTCATCTGGAGTTTAAAATTATGATAGTTAAAAAATGGTCGAATAAAGCCGTTAAATACGTTCCGCATTAAGTTTTATTTTGCTAAATTACTTTCGTGCTTTGAATGATTATTGAAATACTACAATATCTAATAGACCATTCTTGATTTGTTATAATTTCTTATTTCAGTTAGTGGATTATTCCCGTAATTACATGGTAAGATCATATTTAATTTCTTTTATTTATATCTATCTATATAATTAGTTTAAAATTTGATGTTATTTTTAAAATTCTTCAATATAAGAATATTTTTCAAAAAAAAAAATTTACCAGGCAACAAAATATCACATGAAAAGTTAAAATAGTAAATGAGAGAAAGAGAAATTCTATTAAAATCTTTTTCTACAATGGAGCCTTTTTCTATTGGTGGCTTAAAATATCAGTAGAACTTTACATTAATGAATTAATTGTTGATAGGATTGCAAAACATACTTACTACAATTAGAATTAAAATAAAGAATGGTATTTAAAGGTACTTAAAGTAATTTCATTAGTGAGGAAGAATGTACTAACACAAAAACATTCTTATGGCTTAGTAAAAGCTAACAACTGCTTGATCAAGAAATGGTTATTACATAAATTATTATTGCTGGATAGTATTGGATTTTCTTATCTGTTTGTGGAAAATATACCATTATCTTACGAATGGTTATTTCCGTAAAAAAAAGACTTTTTACTACTGTAATCGTGGTTGAAAAGGTTCCGTGATGGAAGAACTATTTGGAAAATTCCTTATACCAGCATTTTAGTATTCTTTTCTATCATTTGAAATGAAATAGTCTCCAAAAATGGGAACATAAATATTTTTGAAGACCTCTCTTTGTAGCTATTATCATAATAGTTATTTTTCCATCTCTCTATATTATTCCCATTTCGTATTTCGTGCATATTAATAAAAGTGGAATTGCATCATAAACATCCAAACCATTTATATGCATAAAGTGTTACTATTGTTCTTAGTAAGCTGTTAAGTAAAAATAAAATAGTTCCTTATACAACAGTGAATATTTTTTCTGTTTTCCACTATTTTAAGTTCGCTTTGTTAGCTATTTTATTCTAATGTTATTCTCACACACCGTATTATTATAAAAGTTATGTTAGGAAATTCTTCTTTTCAATCTCTGATAATTACTTTCTCATTCACATAGATAATCTTATTTTTTAAAAATATTAGCCACTCAAGGGGATATTGTTTTTGTTGGATCCTTTTTCGCATAACAGATCACTTTTTAATTTTTGATCGTTTGCTTCACTTTTAATTACATTTAGTTTAAATATATTCAACTTAATAATTTATCATTTGCTTTAATTTTAATTACATACAGCTTAAATATATTCAGTATAATAATTTATCATTTGATTTAATTTTAATTACATGTAGCTGATATAATATTCAATTTTTAATTACTTATAGTTTGCTTAAATTTTAATTACATTTAGCTTAAATATATTCAATTCAATAATTTATTTTTTCCTTTAATTTTAATTTCCGAAAAGTTTACTATTGCCCATTTCTTGATATTTCATCATGTACTTTAATTCTTATATTTAATTGAGTAATTTAATGATAATTATAAAAACACACACCATGTGTGGCTAAATCTGTTTTCTTTTCTTTTCTTTTTATTTTGTAAAACTTTGCATATAACTTCTTTTTTTAAGATTTATTTTTTAAAAGAAAGAGCTTGAATTTAGCTCAAAAACTTATTCTGCATATTTAATTTTCCAATTTTTTAGATCGGATTTTATATAAGTTGCAACAATGTTTTTGTTATTTTGTAAAGCCTGACTAGTTAAAGTACTGAGTAAGTATATGCATCTGCAGTGAACATGAATACGAAAGAAAACATTTCTCTATTTTTTTTGTAATCATACCTAAGAAATTCTATAGTTTACAATTTTTGCTCATGTCAGAACGATATTCAACAAAGAAAATACTGTATAAAAATTATATTTATTTATTTAGCCAAAACGTATCTATATTTTCCAAGAAGAATCTTTTAAAAATAAGATCAGTAACAATGGAAAAAAAAGAGTATTTTCCTTTGAACTCTTGGTATCTCTTCTTTGTTCAGCCTTATCTACTACAATCGAAATCGTATTCATATCGTGATTCCTTTAAAAATTGATCCAAAAATTGATTTTATCCAGTAATAGAAGTTTGGAATTGATGTGTAGACTTATTTCGTTTCAAAACAATGAGTAATATCTATTTAAACGAAACAGCATTTCCAAAATTGAAATGTTTTTATTCGTAATTTTTGAATATATTTAAAGCTAGATGCATATATTGGTAAATTCCTCAAATGTAAATTTTACTTAGCCCTTTCGGTACGGCTGTCACATGTATGTACCAGCATAAAATGTGCATAATTCCTGACTGTCTCCTCGGCGTGACAGAGCCTTTTAGCGTTTACCCTGGCCGTCCTGAAAACAAGTCAGAGTAATTGAACGTTTTGAAAATCTTATATTTTGGCAACAAGATGTCATTGTATCTCCATAAAATTTGAGATACATATAAATTTGAGCTTCTACTCAATAATAATTTTCGGCTAAGTGACATTCTAACCCGCGAAGGGGGAGAGAATAGTGATCTTGGGTAACAGGGTCTGTTTCGAATCCTGGTCCAATGGGCTGGAAGAAAAATTGACCGGTCGCTTTTTGTTGCATCTTTAGCAACCAGACTAAGGAGATATCTCCCTCGGGCTAGCTATTAAGGCATTTTAACATCTGGCATTATTGTTTAAGAGAACTATTATAAACTCCTCCTTCAGTATTGTCGGGATAATACGTAGAGAAACATTCTGAATTTGTAGAGAAGGTCGCATTTACAACCATTACAGCAATTGATGTACATCTCCTCCCTGCTGTATTGGGTTCTTCTTGGAATAATTTACATTTGATGTCATCCGCTGTCATAACTGGTGTATCATTAATTGTGATTTATGTGCGGTTAGTTGTATTGGTTAGACATACCGAGTCAAGTGTTTTTCTTTTGTTTTTGCGTATTTGCGACCAATAGTTCTAGACTATTCTGCCATCAAGTCCTGTGTCACCACTTCGGCGGCGGAAGTTTTTGACCCGTGGAGGGGGAAAGAGTTGACCTTGGAGTGCCAGCAGCTGTTTCAAATCCTGGACCAGAGTGTCTGAAGAAAAGTTGACTGGTCACTTTTTTTGTTCCGCATTTATCAACCAAATTAAAGGAGATCTCTCTCTCGGTCTAGTTATTAAGGCATTTTAACTTTAGGCGTTGTTGTCTATAGAGAGTCGCTGCAAAATAATATTTAGTAATTTTTCAATAATCCTGCAGATATTGGACCAAAGCTCCTCCGGATAATCTAAAACGCCGGATAACTGAAAAATCACTAAAATTAAACACATATAAACAGTTAAATCTGTCTTTATTGTATAGAACAGCACATTCAAACAAAGTGTCAAACACATGAAAAAATTCAAACTACAAAGATTTTACCATTTTGCCTGTATTATTCCGTTGAAATAGGTATAAAATAATTTTCTGTGGAAAAACGCGGATTACAGACAAAGCTGGAAAGGCGAAATGTCTGATTATAGAAGGAGTACTGCAATTATTAAATATAATATTCATATATATATATATATATATATATAGCCCTGGAGAAATGTTTGACTTTAAATCTGAATAGATTTCTATTTAATTTTTTGACTTATCATTAATAATTATGCAGAATTGAAAAATTTTAAAATTTAGATGTGAAATACTTATTAATACTATTAATTGCTCTGAACTACCACAATATCCACTGGATTAGACTTGTTTGATAAAAAGAAAGGTTGAGGAACCTTTTCAGCATTGGAAAAAAGTATTAGACTATTCGCAGTCAAATAAGACGTCATTGAAGAAGTTTCTGTCGGGGATATTAAAAAAAATGTCAAATGATTAAAAATTATTGTAAAGTGTACTAATTTTAGATTTATCTAGTTCTAATTAACCTCGGTCTGCTGACCTGCTATTCAAGTGAGTGGGTTAATGTTCACATTAATGAACACACACACACAAAAGAACCCATGAATCAAGAAAATGATTTTTGATCATATTGAAATTTCAATTATATATAGCTAGACCTCTATAGAATCGCAACCTAATATCTAGATAGTGAGAGAAAAAAAAATTTTAAGAAGAGAAAAAAAAATTTTAGGCCATTATTTCCATTTAAATTTTCGAACTTACATATATTATACCTATGCATTTCGAACCAGCTATGAGCAAATGTTACAACATGAGAGGGGACGTATAAGTTAAGTAGGGAGAGAAAATAGAATAATAGTTCGCTATAAGTATCTGAATAAAGCTGACATTTGACGATGAATATAAGAATGGTAGAACTATAATAGAAAACAACATTAAGAAAGAAGTGGTCGTGATAAAGAGAAGCCAAAAAGTAAAGACAGAGAAATATTGTACTTGATGCATTATTATCAACGATATGACATATATTGGTTTTATTAATGATTACAAGGATTCTTGATAGGGGAATAAGATTAAGGAATTAGAGCTTCCAGAATCTGTAAAACCATCTGATCTTTATCTGTGCATACTTGTAATCTCGTTTACAGATATTCAGGAATCTTTCTTCATGCATTTTCACTGACATCTGTAGAAATATTTTCAGCGAAGAGTCCTGCTTCGAATCGAGTCCTGTTGACCTGTGAAGACACTTCTAGGGAAATCTAGGTCAGTGGTATGATTCTAACAAGATTGATGCTTACCTTAAATAACATAACCGCGAGTTATGGTATAAATAGTTATTTCATTTGATAGAGATCTGTGACATCCTTAAAGTACAGTAATATGTACTTTGTAGATATTCTACCCCCGTTACTTTGTTTTTCCTTTCACGTCACCTCGAAATTATATTTCTACATAATACTCCTCAAATGCACATGGCGATTATTTTTGCTATTGTTCCGGTGCTCGTTAAACACTTTTTTGACTTGCTAAATAGCCAGATTATTTTCCATTACAGAACACATTGAGTCTGAATAGGAGTTTCCATTCCCTCCAGAAGTTCGCCGATCTAATTGCACTGTTGAGCAGAGTTAGAGAAAAAATTCGCACAGGGAACATCCACATAGAGTATATCTACAAATCAATGCCAAGGTGCATACCAGCTTGCTTAAAGGTCAGAGATAGACTAACATTTAAAAAAAATGATTGAAATATGTAGTTTTAAATACCGAAAAAGCCATTTAATGCCTCCTAAAATTTAAAAGTCTTTTTTTTTTATCTGTACGTATGTGAATCGCGTACATTGATTTTTTATCCAAAATGTATCGTATTTTTAGAGTGTATAAATCAATAACTTTCTTTTAGATCAATGTAGTTATGAAGTGTAATTCCCAACAAGAATTTCTTATTGTTCATACATGAAATACATACATTTTGCAATTCTTTGTCATGGTAATTACTTGTGACCTACGAAACAAATGCTGTCAGAATCCTGAATTATATATGTCCGTTTATCATACTTATAATTCAATTTAGTTTATTTTTATTCATTTTTGAAATTAACTACGAAAAACGTTTCGCAGCATTTCTTTCTTTACCTGATCTTAGGAATTGCATATTTAACTTTCATAATGCTTTTCTTCAATATATTGTACTGAAAATTATTACATCTATATTAGTTCATCATTAAATGTGAATACGACTTTTTAATCTACCTACATCTAAACTCTTTCTTATTTACATCTATAAAGTTCCGCTGATTGCAATGAATATGAAAGTTTAGACTTCGGCAAATGTTAAAATTGAGCAACTGTATGAATCGATGCTGTTATTAAATAGTTAAGAAAAATAAAATTTTTAAAATTAACTGAAATACAATATATAATAAAAGTACAGTTGACTCTTGCTACAATTGAATGCTACTATTAAAATAAATAAAAGGAAGAATTAATTAATTTATTTATTTTTGAGCTTTTGAAAATTTTATGGGTATAATAAATTTTTTTACTGTGACAAAAGTATTTTCTGCAAATTTATGAGATCTTTGTCTCTTTTTAAAATTTATTTTCAATAGAAGAAAACAGAATAACTTCTGGAACTAATAAAAATTGATTACCGCATATTTCAAATTTAAAAAAAGAATATATAATGGACTCAGTTCTTATTAAATACGACATAGGATATCCAGATTTCAAAGACCTATCTTTCTTTACTTTCGAAAAGAACAGGAAAATGATCATCCAGACGCTATGATTGGCAAAGGGAAAAAAGCAGATAGTAAATCTTTCTTGTCTGATGAGTAAGTATTACATGAACAGCATCAATTTTCTTGCAAATGGAAAAAAAAAATCTTATACACAAAGTTTATAGGCAATGCAGTTTCCTATCGAACTAGTTAGAAAAGGGTACAGCACACTTTAAAATAAAGGAGAATTGTCTATTTTTATTATAAATCTATTTCAAAAATTTGAATTTCCAGTGTCTGCATAAAAGCATTTTTGAATACTGGGAATTAAGGAGTAATAAATATGCTGCAAGGTATAGCTAGTGATTAAAAGAACATATAAATAGGAGCAGCGATCTTGCTGTAACTGTTTAATGATAAACAAAATTCATAGTATTTATTTAGAAAGTATATTAATATATAAAATATTTAAAAATGTAAAGATTATTTTATCATTGTAAAATACGAGAAGAAAATTGCTGAACTATAAAATTTTAACAAATATGTATGTTTTCTAAATAATGATTCAACTTTAATTTAATAATATCTCTTAATATTAATTTAATTTTCTATTCTATCCCATTCTCTAATTCAAAAGTAAAGAGTTCATTTTTATTTCCTGATCCATTTCGAAACTATCCTTTTATTTTTTGATCACGCTCTTGTAAAATTTGCTTAATCCCCATTCCCACTGTCGTAAATCTATCGCAAAAGAACCTTACTAGACTCTCTGTCCAGAGCAGAAATCCCTGAGAATCCCTACATCTGGAAGTGTAAGATCATATCACGTGACAAAATGTCCCTGGAAAAACCCTACTATATAACTGGATGCGCTGCGAAAAAAGGCTCTCTTTTCGCCTTGCCAGTGCAGGAGATGCTGCGCTGCTCATCAGCAACTGTAAGCGAAATGACCTCTCTCTCAACGAACAGTAAATAAAAGGATAATTCAGCAAATCGTTTATCTTTATTAATAAAACAAATGTGTGTGTGAGGAATCTCTCTCTCTCTCTCTCTCTCTCTCACACACACACACACACACACACACACACACACACACACACACACACACACACACACACACACACACACACACACACACACACACACACACACACACCACACACACACACGCACACACACACACACACACACACACACACACACACAAAGATCTTTAAAAGTATGATACATAAAGGTACATGTTATAAGCTTCTAAGTTTTAATGATATCTAGAAATTAGTTCTCATAACTATTAACCCAAACATCGGTCCTCATTTAATAATGATTCTGACGTAACGGTTGATATATGCTAATTATCTAAGGTGCTCTTGGAAACTCTCAACAGACACTTTATTCAATTTTTAGAAAAATGAATGGATTTTAGCAAAGTTTAGAATAATTTTAAAGTTGTAATTATCACAGGAAATGTTTCCGGTTCAATTTCAGATACATATGCTTAAAATTTGCATAAAAATTCTTCGAAAAAATACAATTTCGTTAGAGGTCTTTTATTTCTTAACGCACAGCAGAACTGCTATAAAAATTTCTTTCAAATTAATATAATTAAATACTCATACATCTTAAATTTAAAATTTCACAAATAAACATTTAAATTTAGATCTTTTACTAATGTTTTAAAGCTAGAGGGTTGTTTTTTTAAGAAAGTATAGTTTTTTTAAGATGGAAGCTGCAGTGCTACTGTCACAATTTCTTGAAGGTGCAGTGAGTACCTACATATTCTAACCAATCACAGATGCTGCAATGGAAGCATTTCTACGTGTTTACGTTTGTGTGTAAGCATTTAATATGCATCATATTATAAAAACACCACCGATTGTGAAATACTCTCTGTTATTCGTTTTTTCATGTGAAAGACGTGAAAGTTCATCAGTAGATTAATGAAGAATAAGGACAGGGGACTCATGTGGCACCAGAAACAAAACAGAAAACCGTAGAATGGAGGCATTCAATACCGCCCAAAAAAGTGAAGGCCAAATAAACAATTTCAGCTTAAAAAGCATGTGCTCTGTGTTGATATTTTTGGTCTCAGGTGACACAATAAATTCCGAGATATATTGTGATACTTTAACTAAACTGTTTCATTCAATCCAAAACAAAAGCCTTGACATGCTCAGTAAAGAGATTGTTGCATGACGGAGCCCGTTTATTTGGCAACCTTTGTAATGAAATTCTACAAAAAAGTATTTTAACACAAACCTACTTTAAGCATGATTTGGTATCGTATCGCTTCCGTCACTAAGGCGGGGGCTAAAATATGTTCTTTTTCCTAATATTTAAAATGATGTTAAATTAATCATCATATAAAGTAATATTGCGTTTTTTAAGGAAACAATTGATGTACACTAAAAGAAAAAATTCTATGTAATACATGGAAAATATAGTTATTCATACAAAGCCAAATATATGATTTTATTTTAATAAAATCTGTTATTTAAAATTTAGAGATATTTTAAAATTACTCTACTCATGGAAACAAAACCCAACAGAAAGGAAGCTGCATACTCACCAACAGGACAAAACCCAGTTGAGAAGATTCATCTTCATATCGAAGATATTTTGCAGTGATTCACTAAAGAAAGTAAATAGAATGTTCATATCTAAGTGGAACACAAAGAAAACGACTTCAAATTCAAGAGATAAAAACACAATAGCAAAATAAAATAGACTTTTAAAAAATCACGCTTTAACCTGAAGAAAGTAAAATCAATTATGACAGAACTAAGCAAAAGCTTTATGTTCCTTAACACACACGCGCATATGCTTTGTTGTTTGTAATAAGCCAGCCACATTGTAACACAGCATTTCACATTATAACGGTGTTTATTTACAACAATAGTATTCAGTAAATAACTCTTATGCTGTTATCCATTGTTGTCTGATTACGACGCATTGTATTAAATAGCCTGGAAGGATATATACAATAAAAAAATCACTTTGAAACATAGATATTATTAAATCATAATATATATACATAAATATATATTATGATAACGTTTATTTGTTGTTAATTTATTTTAAGGAAGTTTAATTAGAATTTAATTTATATCAATAATTTCATCTTAATATACGTTTCCGAATATTAGTGTCCAAATCTTATGATTTAGAGATTTTTTTCTTTTTGTTTATGGTTATTACAAAATTTTTTTACTAAGTATTTTGTGCTGAGTAGGGCGATTTCGATCCATAAAACATGTTTAACTACTCCATTTTATCCAAAAGGAGACAGCATTTTTTAAAATTATTTTATTTAGTGTTTTGTTTCCTGATTAGTTTTATAGATCTTCAATTTTTAAATTTTTATGATTAAGCTTACTTTTTATAATTATTCAGTTCTTAATCAAATTTAAATTTTTTATATAGTTCATATTTTTATATATGAACTATATAAAAAAGCATTTTATGAACATAAATAAACCAAGAAATATATTTATAGCATTTTAATGAACATAAATAAACCAAGAAAGTGAAAAAAGAATGTAAAAGAGTGTAAAAAAGAACTGCCAATGACCAACATCAACTTAAATATTCAGGAAAGTCCCGGAATTTTGCTTAGATTACAGTTAAGAAGCACATGAAAATTTATTGGTAGAGTTTAGATGAGTGTTAAAAATAGAGTTGAAAAAGAAAGAGAAAGTTAAAAAGAAAAGAAGGTGATAAAATGGATTTTTTTCATCACACACACAATTACTTTACAATTTAGAGCAATGAGCTTCTAATTTCGTCAAACTCGAAGCAAATATATTTTCAAATGATTTTTTCAAAATTTTTAATAATGTATTAAAATAATTAATCATTTTTTTGTGCTTAAAATACTAATTTTATACAAATAAGCAAAAGCGTTTTAAAAGTTTTTTTTTTAAAAAAATGCAAATTTTTAAAAAAATTGTTTCATAAAATAAAAAATGACAAAAAAAGGAAAATTAATATATAAAATGGGATTAAAATGAGTATATTACACTTGAAAAAGTGTAAAATTATTTAATTAAACATGAACACATACAAATTACTAAATTAAAGAGGAGGAAGTTCGAAATTATTGCACCGTACTATGGAAGGAAAATGAATTTTCTTGGCATTAAATAAATTACAAATTTAACCAGAACATTTCTTACCCTCTCGAGTATTTGTTCGGGAAAGGAAATAACAAACCTTTCAGAATTTAATATTTACACTTCCTCTTTGGAAAAGAAAGCGTCAGCAAACACTTTCAAAGTTTTATAGAAAAGCAACATTTTCTTTGTTCAACATTTTTTCAAAATTCAAGAACCGTATAAGAATTCGAGGAAGAAATATTTGCGAAAAGAAAGTGCAAGACGTCATTTACGTTTGCGTAGTTATAAAAAGAATTCCAATAGATGTGTCTGTTTCTGTGGACATTAAAAAATCAGTTAAGAATTTAACTAAGCCTAATTTTTCATTTAAAATGCGATAAAATAAGTATGAAAGTATTGTAAATAAGTATATTTTACTTTTAATTATCCTTTTATGAGTTTTCATGATTTTTAAGTCGTAATAAATAATTTCATTCAGTATGTAATTTTTTAATACGGAGAAATTTTATGAAAAATGATTATAAGTGTTTCATTAAAATATTTAACTTAGCAATTATTTTAAACATATAATAAAAAGGAAATAAATTTTATTTTAAGTATAGTTTCAGATGAAAGAAAAACAATGGCATTTTTTAACGTCGAAGTTAGCCAGTATACATAAATTACAAGAAAATTTATTTTTATTTTATAAGAAAATTACGGTAAAACTTTATAATATTTCACTTCATATTTAACTAGTCAAATGGGACAATAGATATTTATTAAGTATTGTCTGAATCAGTTGCGTTTTTGCAAAAATATACGCAATATTTTACGCAATATTCTATAAAAATACGACTGAGCTAAAAAATATCCGATATTTATTTATTAAAAGTATTTGTATTCAGAACAAGCAATCTTTCACTAATCTCTTTCAAAGTAGTCTTTTTGGTCAGTTACACACATCTATCAATAATTTTAAAACTGTCGGAAGTAACACTAGAATATCTCTTTTGAGACAGCTGGTGGATTGACTCTCTCCAAACTGAAATCTTGCACCTTTCCACTTGGTTCGTTAATTGATTTCTGATTCTTTCCCCCTTGAGAATCTCGAAGATTTATCAAAATTAACTGCAACAGTGTTGTGGAAGCTTTTCAGACCCTGTATCAGTTCTTTGTATATTTTCATTCATTGTCTGCTAGCGAACGAAAACTTCTGCAGAAAGGGGAAAAAAATGACTTATACTCATAAAGATCACTTGGTTTGCTGGTCTTTAGCTTCAATTATTTATGCACTAGAATTTATGATCAGATATGTTTTAGAATGTAGAAGTATAATATTAAAATATTTTTTATAAAAATATTCCAATAACGAAGGGACCCAATTAAATCCTGCACCTTAACTTAAGAATGGAGATCTCTATAACCTTAAGCGTGGTCTTAAGGTGCAGTTAAGCGCCTTTGTGCTAAATGGCGAGAATGGTTACAACTCTACCTACAACAAACTGTGTAGTTTGTAATTCAATACTCATCAAAAGCGGTTTAAGATACTGGAGAAAGGTCAATTACAAAGATGGAGAGGTCTTCAATTTAGTACGAAAAAATACCTTGAGCACATTAATGCTGAGAACAGAATGTGTAGCATGCTAAGTAGTTTGTTCACAATTTTTAGCACTGCTATGTCATGAAAAGCGTTAAAAAGATAAAAAGCAACTATTAATTAGAAGAGACTTTAATTTTTGGTGTTCTATAGGTTCTCAATTACAATGAAGGTTTTCTATATATTTTCATGCTGCTCCTTTTGTAGTATACCAGGTTATACGCTGGAAAAGTCATTTTTATTGTTCTCTCTAACGAACAGTTGATTCTGTCTAGTAGAGGGTTCAATTCCTGATGACTCCAAAGACTTAACAAATAACGGGGCTGGTGCACGTTAAATGTGATGTACGACTAATTTAGAGAAATCAGAACGCGGGTCCACGACTGAATGCCACGAACGTCGGCTTCTATCTACCCGATCTAAAATTGTATAGTACGAGTCAGTGTAAATTACTCAACCATAAAATACATGAATTTTAATAACCCTGATTACTTTCAAAAATTTATTTCTACAAAGCTCTTGAGCAATTTATTTAAAAAAAATTAAAGACTAACCAGAAAAAAATGTTGAATTCAAAACTGCTTTAGAAAAATATTCACCTTCGAAATTTGCTATTGTTTTCATTTCATATTTATATTTTAATATAATACATTTATTCTGTATCCCTCTAATGTTGATATTATTCCAGGACAAAATAATGAACAGCCGGGATGGTTTCAGGAACAAATATTATTTAATACTTGACACGTTCCACAACATAAGACAGGATGCAAAACATATATAAAACAGATTCATGAACATCACTCCAGCATTCTGCTAACGATGTCTCTCGCCTTCCATTGTGCTTGCGCTTTCGTGCTTGCGTTTATCATGCTTGCGCTCATTGTGCTTGTGCTTCTAACCAAAAAAGAACATGTGGCTCCTTCTGGCTACCGTTTAATAGAATATGGAAGGTAGATCTAAATTACGGTGTTACAATACAATTTAATAATTCTTTAAATTAAAGATTTAACATTTCGTGCTGATCAAAAGAATATAATTTTTTTTATTATTACTCCGTAATAATTTTAATCGATTTGTTGGTATAACTTATGCCCTTTAATCATTATTTTAAGGGGATTGGGTAGTTTCTTCTAGAAGTAAAGTTGAAAAATAACCTTTTTACCATACATGTAAATATGCTAAATTTCTGGTATAAATTTACAATGAAAAATTACATATTTTGGAATAAAATAAAAATTAGTTAATTAAATTAGTTTTAGGTTCTTAGGTTATTTTCCGACGAAACAAATAAGCAAAACCATAAAAAATAACGTTATTATATTTGAAAAAAAATTCACATTGAAGAATTTTATTCATAATATAAGAAGTTACTTTCCGAATTTAAAATATTATGATTTTAGTTACGAATGCAATAATTTTGAAGTTCACACAATTAAAGGTTTTACTTCATAGCTGGAAAAAGAGACATTCTATTAATTCCATTTCTTTTTAAAGTAGAAATATTTCTGCAATATATTTTATCATAAAAAATAAAGTAATCTTTACAATGAAGTTCTTATAAATAATTTTTTTAGGAGTTCTGTTTTAAATGTTGATAAAACCAGTTGACAAATAATATTTTTTTTTTGAAAAATTTTGCTTACGAACTTTTTAATATCGATTCATAAAGGCAAATGTGAATAACTTTTTAAGTCCTAAAATCCAGTGTACCATTCTTCCCCCCAAAAGAATTATCGAGAATGAAATTATTTAATTCATTAATTTTGAAAAAGTTAAAATTACTCGTTATTATAAAATTGGGGCCCAGATCAAATTTAGT
Organism: Nephila pilipes; assembly: GCA_019974015.1. Lineage (NCBI taxonomy): Eukaryota > Metazoa > Arthropoda > Arachnida > Araneae > Nephilidae > Nephila > Nephila pilipes. The sequence goes on along the minus strand of BMAW01122954.1, from coordinate 260,162 downwards.
CAGATGAAAAAGAAAAATATCACATTATTGCTTCATCATCTTATTGGTATGGAATTTGCACTAACTCCTATTGGAGAAGCCAGGGAGGGGGGTGATTAAAGGGTAGTCTCTATTCAGAATGAAGATATAGGAGAGAGAGCTATAATTAAACAAAAATTAAGAAATTAAAACAATGTGTGATGGATTTTACTAATTTTTGGAAAAAAAGTAATGGAATAAAAAAAAAAGCTCTTTTACGCAAGCCCACAAAAAATTGAAGGAGAAAAAAGGAGGAGGAGATAAAGGAGATTAGCAGCATTTTTTCCCCAAGAGAGAAGGACAAAAGTAGTTACATACCGGGTCGACCATGGAGCTGAAGTAAGTGAGCCTTTTTTATTGTATATATTACTCGCAGCTTCTGCTCGATTGAAGACATGTAGTTGACAAATCAAAATCTGTATATTCCTGATTTAAATTAAGCGAAGTATTTTTTCTTGTTAATATTACATGAATTCAATTAAAATGAATTCTCGAACGCACAATTGACAAAAATCTGTACATAATATGTGACAAGTTAAAGTAATTAAAGGATGGTGCGAAAGTTGCACTTGGAATTGATCCAAGACTGCGAAAAGTTAACTCCATTAGTAATTTACATCTAAAGAGTGAGTAACATCTCCAGAAAGATTAATCCCAATAAATTTTGATTTAAGTGCTTTCGGGAGAGCGAAAATTTAAATTGCTTTCCCTACAGGCAGTGTCAGCTAATGTAATTAAGCAAATACTGTTAATGCTTGGAAATTAAAACATAGTAGCCATCATAGCTCTTTTGAAAGCCTTTTTAATGAGTTTACGACAGACAGAAATTCCTTCTGATACTATTTAAACTACATTGTTGGTATGCAATGGGAGGCATCAGAAAAATGTCGAAGTTCAATTTTGAAAATAATTTAATTAAATATTACCTTTTCATAAACTACATCAGAAATGAAAATGAAAAGAATAATATGGGTTTTAATAATGAATTTATAATGTTTCACGAAAAGTATCTTTCGAAATCGTATGGGTAATCAGAGCAATTATGAGGACATCAGAAGAATAAACCGAATTAAAATAAACCAGAGAAGAGGAACATATTCTTCAAAGAGAAAACAATGACTCTAAAAAAATAGATAGTAAAAATAGCTTCGCTGTCATAGTTATAATGAATATTTGCGAGGTTGCACAGATATGAATACTATTTTTCGTATCTTAAGTAATTATGTTCTTAAACTTTAAATATAGGAATCGAATCTTTTTCATGAATATTAAAGCAAATGAAGCAGAAAGAACACTAAACAAGATAGGTAGAGAGCTAAATAGCTATTTAAGTTAAATTTAGAGCTGATGTCATTAGCGACGGAGCTTTTATTTTGAGTCACGGTCTAGAAGTGCTTAATCAGAACCAAAAGTATATAAATAATTGCTGCATTAATTGTAGTAAGGTATTTTGGGTTCCTTCCTTAACATTTTGTAATTAAATTCTTCTGAAAAATAGTTAGAAAAACAATTAGAGGCCTTTATTCTTCGAAAGAGTCTCCGAGGTTTTATTTAAGTCATCATTATAGATAACACGATTTTGGTCCATACTTTACTAAATTACATTATATATTTTAAAGCTATTTGAGAATTTTCAAGTAAAACTTGAATTAAACTTGCAGTAAAAATCCTTTTCTGAGCACGAATTTCGAAAGTATAAATTACCTTGTTGATGGACCAGTCAGGTTAATAGGGTTTTTGAAAATAAGTAGTTTATCGTGATGAAGTGAATATTGTACAAGATATATTCAAAAAGTTCTAAGACTGATCACGCACAGATTATGTAATCCAAAGAATATGTTTATGTTTGATATTAAGCCTTTACAGTCGCCTCAAATTCAATACGATACATGGAAGGAGTGTCCAGATCAGTAAACGTCATCTGAAATGCCTCTACTCTGGCATTGATGAATTCCTTTGTCAATGTCGCTTCTCATTCTACCCTATCGGTTATAACAGATGCCCCTTCAGTTTCAATTTCAACGTACGACAATATTCCTATGTAATAAAAATAGTTTGTGGAGGAGGGGAGGAGAGACAGGTAGGTGAATGCAGGGGCTGGTTCAGGAACACAACCTTGTCTTCTCACCAAAATGTGTTTCATAAGGATATAATTGTGAAAAGTTGCATTGTTGTAGAATGCTCCAATCATAGTGGAATCTTTACGATGAAATTTTGTTGCACAAGCTCAACATTTTCATCTTTTCGACTCGAACATGGGAAGAACGACCTGGTCGAGTCTCTTCCAGCTTTAAACCTAGAAATCACTCAAATACTCAAGAATAACTCATGGTATCGCCATTGTACGCAGATTTAATCATTTTATACATTTTTATAGTCTATTTTTCCAATTTCAAACAAAATTTGATATTTGTCCTCTGTTCTATTTTTTATGACAAAGACGCACACATACTCTTTAAGTAAAGGAATACTGTCAATTCGGAATTAGACAGAAATGAATACAACCCTTAATTTACGTAGCTGAAAATCGTTGCTTAGTCCTCGCTTTGGTTTCGGTAGAGATAGCGTAATTTGTACTTCTTTACGATCGAGTATCTTGCAACGTTTTGAATACACTGTGTATGTATAAAATACTGGATTTATTGGATTAAAATACTAGCAGTATGAAATATGTATCAGACAATTGTAGGAGATAAATATTGACGAATTTGAACAAATAAAAGAATAAACATGCTGTTTGGTATGTTTATATGTCATTGAAAGTACGCATAATTTTCGAAAAGGGAAAATTGCTTTCGGGATATTTAAACTTGCACTTATTTATTGCCACTATTTATTTAATTTCTAAAAACGTTTGATAAAGTTTGTAATACAATAACTAAAACTGAAATAAAGTCATATGAGAGGAAATTATCATCAAAAGCAGTAATACATAACGTATTTATGTGTATTTTGGAATTTTGGAATTAATATAAATTTGTATCTCTCTTTTTTTTTTTTTTTTTTGAAAAATCTTAATGGATTTTTCATTGAAAAGCTGTTTATGTATTGTTTAAGAATAGCTGTAACATAAGTAAGCAAACATGTGTAGCACAAAATAACAGGGACAAAAAAAAAAGCATTTTTTAGGTCGTTGTAAATAAATTACAAATAACCTTTTACCACAATGTTTCCTTTAGTAAGTGAGAATACAGATACTCATAACTAATTTGTAATGGTTTTTATTATTTTCTAAAAGAAAATAGGGAGTTTATCAGAATTTTAATTAGATTTCATAAAAGCTTTATGTAAATGCATAGTTGACATGGTTAACATTTAATAATAATGCATCAAATTTTTATTAAATTAAACTCTTAAGCATAATTATATTTCATGTGTATTTCTAATGAATAACTGGTAATGATATTTATAACATATTTTTGTTGTGTTTATAAAAATTACTTTGACACAAAGAATAATGTATTTATATTATAATAACTTTTCCATTTGATGGGAATGCGGAGCACAAAAGTAATTTTTTGAAAATAAGCATGATACTAATATTTCATTTTTAAATTGAGTTTTATCGTATTATATGACGTATACAACCAAAAATATTTCCACAACATTAATATTATGAAATAATCCAACTCACGCGAAATAAACGAGACATATGATACATTACTTATATTTTTATTTAATGGGAATCTAATGCTAATTTCCTAGAACACACTGACAAGTGCTTTTGACAGTTCTGATCGAATCTTAATTTTTAGAGCCTCTCATTAAGTTCCTTGTTATGCAAATACGGGTCAACGCCTTTTCAGTATAAACCGTATTTTGAATAAGTAGTTCCAATCCATGAGCGGAAGAAGACAATCGATTAACGGCTGCCCTTCGGCTTGACCTACTTTCTTCGCGCGGAAGCATACGATTCATCTGGGAGCTGCAAATCGTCCTCTTCATTAACGTATTATCTGTCATAGTTTTGTCTGCCTTCTTTAATAATAGGAAGAGTTTTTCCCCCCCTTGGGGTCTTTTAATGTATTTTGAAAAAAAAAAATATTTTTTTGTCTGTCATTCTACAGAAATGACATTTGTTTATTTCTTGGAATGGGATGATAAATGATAATTCAAAAATAAATGCGATTGTCGAGGGAAGGAATATTGACTTATAATCTGCTTTGTGACAAGAATAAATTTATTTCAATGTTAGAATGTTAAGAATTGAACCAAATGTACGTGCTTAACGCAATTTTTATACATTGCTTCTTTGTATTTTTTAAAAAAGAAGTTGATATGTGACACAATAATGATAAATATGTTTTCGATAAGAGATTGCTTTGTATATATTATTTGTGATTTCAAATCTTTTATTGCGCTTATGAAAGTGTTTGAAAAGAAAATGAAACGAAAAGAGTTAATCTGAATCAATAAATTTAAATGATAAGTTTAATTTATTCTCAATTTTTTTTTTTCATTAGTGAAAAAAATTGCCTATATTTTCATTACATAATTTATCCTTTAAATGTTATTCAACATTTTAAAAAAAATATTTTTTTTCAATTATTTTAACTCTTTAACAGTATTAATAAAAATAATCAAGCGTATATCCTGGAAAAGAGGATTTTTTTTGTCATGAAAAAGTTCAAATTGCATTTTTTTTCCAATGTAAAAGGGAAAGAATTTTTAAAGCAAACATTTTGTGTAAAAATTCTTTCCAATTACTCAGAAAAAATATTGGGGGGGGGGGAGAAATAGTTGTTTGAATCTCTTTTAATATAAATTAGATTTGACTTTCATTTAATTTAGCTAAAGTAAGTTAATTGATTACAATCTCGTACAATTAATTAGAAATTGGGAAGTACTTTCTGCAAGAAAGCTTTTCTTCGTCGCATCTTTAATTCTGTCCTAGTTAATTTAAGTTTTCTGCTTGTTATTTGAAAATCTTGATTAAAATGCTTTATTTATTCTGTTTCTAGGCAACACGGCGTTAACAAATCAAATTTGTATGATCCGGAAAATGTAGCGATGTTACTTTCATTTAGGCTCATTACCAGATGTTGCGAGCTATTCTATGTTACTTTTTTCAAAACTTGAATCTAATTAAATATAAAACCCGTGCTAAGTTTTTATAGACTCTTGTCTTAAGTAATTGCTTTAAGTTTCAGAATATGAAGTAATATTTCGATCTCAAGGAAAGAATTTTATTATTTAGTAATGCTTTTAAGAAGTTTCTTTACAAGTATTTCTATCTCTTTTGTTACAGCTCGGATGAGATGGAAAATTTTCTTTTTATCATACTTACATATTTGATATTACAATGATGTAAAGGTATTTCAGATCGTTAATACTTTTTAACATGGAGCTGAAATAGCCAATCAAATATTTATAACTTTGTGGCCGATGATGTTAAAATAATATGGCAGGTTTCAGTTCTGGTTCAAACACAGATTTACCGTAATGAATAATATAGTTTTCTTATAGATAGAACTAAAATTCAAAGCTGTTAAGTGAAGAAATTAAGAAATGCGAGATATAAGTGCAAATGTCTCACAATTTCGTCACATGACCAAGGTTCAAAATTATGACATCCATCGTTAAGGGAACTTACTTTTTTTTTTGTTTGTGAGAAGTTGAACTCTTTTCAGCACCACACACACACGCACGCACGCACGCACACACACACACACACACACACACACACACACACACACACACACACACACACACACACACACACACACACACACACACACACACACACACACACACACACACACACACACACACACACACCACACACTATTAAATCGATTTACCGATTAGTTATTAAACTTATGAACTTAATTCAAATTTTAAATAATTTAGAGAAATAATTTGTGTTAAATACTATGTTACATTACCTCTAACATATGAGTATTACAAACATGCTATGATGTTTATGACTTTCAATTTTGTAGGACTAATTCATCAAAAACATTACTTATATCTTAGATTATTTAGATGGTTTATAAATAAGAAAACTGGAATGTTTGTAAAGACAGTTTTTCATCTTATTATTTTTATTGCTTTTTATTAATTATTTTATACTATATTAGTTACTTTAATTTTTTGAAAATATTTAATATGAAATAAATTTTTACGCTCCAAAATTTAAAAAATTAAACTTTAAATTGCTAAATTATGAAATTTAGTTTTAAGACGTTTGATTAGCATTTTAAAGTCTCTTTCAATATTTGAAAAACATTATAACTTAACATAGGAACTATCGTTATTAGTCTATAAATTTGTTTGTGTACAATATGTTACTTTTTTTGTCAATAAAAGTTTTTTTAGAAAATTGGTTTTTTTTTTCAAATATCTTAGAGATTTGATGATTCTTAAAATATTCATGGGTCATTTTTTAATCAGGATCCTAACAATTATTTTAAATAAAAAAGAAATTCTTGGCATTGATTAATAAACATCTTTAATGCAGTCGAAGAAAGAATGCGCAGTTTAATAGTAACTTTTGCTTGCATAACTCATTCTGTCTTTTAATAGTTAAATAAGTAATTTTTCTTGAACATTTCAAGTTAGGATGATTCATGATGATTTCAACACAGTAATGAAGTATGAAAAGATGTGTATCACTCATTTTCTGGTTAATTGACGAGAAGTGTATTTTTCGTTTAAGTCAAATGTTTTGAAATATTTTAATTAACCAGAAATGCATTTGAAGTATTTTAAGCTCGTTTAATGTCTTAGTAGAAGAGAAAAAACTTAAATGGTGATGTTAAAATTTTATAAAAAAATTCATTACGCTTGAAAACTTGCACCTGATATTAGCACTGATTTCCAAAAATCTAAGAGAAAGACCTCGCTCAAAATCAGTTTAGAAAGTGATTACATTCCTTCTTACTCACACTATTTAAGAGGATAAAATTATCTACATCATTAGAATTAAAGTTGCTATGTAATTAAAAGTTTCTAAGTTTTTCTGAAATCCTTATTTCTCATAAATTACAACTATTCTGGTTTTGGATTACAGATGTTTTAAACATACCCACAAACTAAACGATGCTTGGAAAATATAGGACATACAGTAAGTTTTTTTTTTTTATATATAGCCGAAATTGAATTATATATCCACATTTTAGGAATTGATTCTCAAATAACATAGGAATAATATATATAAAAAAAATAACTTTCTTTAAGGAATGAAAGGCCATTTCTTGGGGTAAATAGTAAAATAGATTATAACAAATTAATTAACAATGAAAATATCAGATACAAGCACATATAACACACACTTACACTCTATGTATAGTATAAATAATAGCAATAAAATAAAAGGAAATAAATTTCGAAATTGGTCAATTAAATGAGAATAGCCATTGAAGGGCAAAAATCAAAGGGAAAAATGGATATTTAGCAAATAGAAAATACAAATTCCAATCTTAGGACAGAACAATGGTGTTATGTGTTTTATGGTAAGTCAACCTAACCCCTTTACAGGAATATAATCTAAGCTTACCACAAACATAAGAAATATGTTTTGGATAAAGAGAAAGAGTAAAATAAGTGAAAGTAGAATATAATGCGAGCAGCCACAAACCACACCAACCCCCACACACTTATACACACACACACACACACACACACACACACACACACACACACACACACACACACACACACACACACACACACACACACACACACACACACACACACACACACACACACACAGAGCTTTTATTTGATGATGCTTCAAAAGATTATAATAGAGAAAAAGCAGTAGCTTGTTTATTGATAGGGTTCAAATTATATGAACTTTAGAAAGTAACCTGTTTGAGATAAAAAAATTAGTATTATAATTGATATTCCTAAGTTGTTCTAGGGCTTTCTTTAATTATAAAAAGGAATACTGGTAAAAAAAATCATTTTTGATGCTATTAATCTGATGTTATTTTCTATTTCTGAAAGATAAAACCTCTTTCCTTTTCTAGTATTTATCATCCAACATTAAGACCTTTCTTTCTATTACCACTATGTTAACAACATTATGGGAAATACATAGTCTTTTTTTTTAAAAAAATTTGATTAGTCGAAATTAAACCAAAAGTAGGTATCTAATTATATAATAAGTTCAAAACCAGTCAATTTTGTGAGCAGCAAAAATTTTTTTACAATTATGGTTTACCTCAAAGAAAAAAGTTGAAATTGAACAGGTAGATTATACAGGTTTAGTTTAATAGGCATTATGCAACTAAATGTTTGTATGAAAGGTTAAACAGAATAGAGAGGTTAATATGTTAAATATTTCTCACTGAACATTTAGCATGTTGTAAGGTTTTACTAGGTTTCTTTTCCCGGGAACTGATCCTGGTTCCTGAAATCATAAGATTTCGTACTTTTTCATTCTGAATTAATTTCTTTCCCTGATTTCCGGGAGCGAAGTAAAGTCGATGAAGAAGATGTTAAAAAAGAACAGTTTAGCTGTGAAAAGATGGTTTGTTTGACAACAAAACACTCTGGAATAATTTGTTGGCAATGCTTGAGACTTAGAAATAAAGTCAGCAATTTTAAAAAGCATTAACATTAAAGAACAAATGAAGGCCAATGTAGAGTCGGAACTGTGACTACAATTGTAATTGGCTTAAAGCCAGTAAAAATGGTTTAGAAAATTATGCAGTCGAACTTGCTAACTGTAGAAGGTGTATTTTCTTTCGTTATTGGAGAACTGAAACGAACAAAATTCAGAATTTATGAAAAATATGAAATATTCTCTAATCCAAAGAATTAAGAGACGCAACGTTAATTTAATAGGATTAATGTAATACCCGAATTTTGGGAGAAAAATGCGAAGTAGCTGCAGTTACTGTCGATATTTCAAGTGATTGCCTGGTAAAAAATTGTTTAGACAAGCCCAAATGATATTAGGTACAAGGCTTTTCTATGAAGAGGAAGACTCAATATCCAACTCTTTCGCACTAGAAGAAGAGAGCATGGAGATTTCCAGAAAACCCTAACGTTGGATGAAAAATTAGAGAAAGAATTTACCTAAAAAACAAAAAGTTTTATATTGTTCACCAAAAAAAGTACTCACAAAATCATGAAACTAGAAATGTAGTTTCACTCGACTGAAAATCCACCTCACCAAATATTATAAAACTATATGAGACTTTAAAACAATTCCTCCAACGTTAGTTGAAGCCGGCATTATAAATCTTAATGAGCCGGCATTATAACGTAATGAAGCTGAGAGAGCATTTTCTGCTGCCGGATTGCTCGTCACAAAACCCTAGAATAAGGCTGAGGATAAAAGTATGTAAATTGCTTATGCTTTCTTGAAATCCTATTTAAAAAAAATAAATAATCACTTATTACATATTTTTTGTATTTTTTTAGTCACATTATATAAATAAGCATTAATGGAATTTATATGCATTTTATTTTATATAATTATTGTCGATTTATTTAAAAAATAACCTGTTTTTAAATTTTTTTGAAATTAGATAGTATCTTCTGGAATCCTGGAACGACAATTACATTCCCGAGATACTTCCTGAAATTCCGGAATGGAAAACCCGGAAATCGAAACCCTAGTTTTTTACTTCTAGCGTGAGTGAAGTGGTTATTTATTGTTAGAGTAGCATTTTCTTGGCTGACAAAGTAAGTTTAAATTTAATATTTAATAAGACAGTGGTATAATTGTATAAAGGTACATATTTATTATAAGTATCCCAACTTGTATATAGATTCAATTACTTCATTGTCACTGTACCCACTAAAGAGAGTAATTAATAATTTCAACAATTTTTTTTATTCATATAAATCACTGAAGAAATTCAAATAATTTTGTTCGAGACAAAATGTACCATTAATACAAGTTACAAACAAAGACCCTTCTATTCGTTTACAGAGTAAAACATTTTTTTAAATTCATTTAATGTCTCACCAAATAGGAAACAGTGATATCGAGAATCAATATATAGAGAAAAAATAAACAGTTATAAAAATTTCTTAGAAAAGTAATGAAACGAAGAAAAATATAAAATATATTCATTACTGTTTTTATGTTAAAGAAAATTCAGAAAATCCCATAAATTTTATGGTTTTCTTTGAGACCATAATTTATTGTCAAAGTTTGAGAAATGAGGGAAAATTTACGATTGTCTTTACTTTTTTTGATTATTCATAAATAAGTTTCCTTCCTCGTGATTTTCAACATGCTTGATTAATGTTATGAGTTTTTGTAAAAGCCACCTCAATATAAATTTATAATAGATTTAAATATAGAGAGTACATAAATATTATGAAAAAATAATATTTTAAACTTGAATTTCGCTTTAAAAAATGCATAGAAAATACACCATACTTACCAACGTCAGTTTATTTTTGTTTTACCTGTGTAGCGATCTATTTCCATAACAAAGCTTCCTATGAAATATTTAAAATGAATAAAAAATTAATCTAAAAAATATTATTGAAAGCGAATCTTCGATTCGGAATACTTTAAGAATAAAGAATAGGGAAAAGGTTTCAAATATAAACCAAGTTCTTAGATTTTCCTTCTTTTTCTCTAGTCATTTAAACCAACCAATTTTGCATTTATGAAGCGTTAAAAATAGAGAAATTTATAATACACAACAAATTTAATATTTCAAATGTAAATTAGAAATCATTATACTTTAATTGCATTGTAACTTTTTTCAGTCTAGGAGGTAACACTAATAAGTTTGAAAAAAAAATTATGTATGATCAAAATTCCAAAGAAGATGCTCAATGTATTAGAAAAAATATTTTTGCTATCAAAGACATAGCAAAAGTCTTTTAATAAACCATTCCAACACTTCAATCAACGACGTAATTTCTCTCTGATAGCTATCAGATTAATAGAAACTTAATTACTCATGAATGCAATTGTTTTATTATACATTCCTAAATATACTCCAAGAAGCACTATTGAATTGTGAAGCTGAAATGTGCTAATTTAATTGTTAAAGCATCGATGAAAATATTTTTTAACTTACCAAATATCCTTCAAAAAAATATTGACTAATCTCAAAATGGAATTAAAGGAGTACACAATTTTTTCAAAAAAGAACTGAGAAAAAAAAATGTAAGAGCGTATTATTCAAAACAGGCATTGCGTTGTAATCTTCCTGTTTAAATTATGCAGTGTAAAATATATTCTAACAAGGTAGATAAAATAACTTTTAACTGACTGATATGTAATACAATTACAAAATTGGTTAAAAAACATATTTGGAAGGAATACAATTATATACAAAAATTAGAGCCTAGTTTTGACAGATAACGAATGTTCCAACCGTTCATTATCTGTCAATGTTTCTTTTTTGTTAAAGAATGAATGTTTGTACAGTATATAAGTATATATTCCAACAACTATATATATATATAGTTATATATATATATATATATATATATATATATATATATATATCTTGTGTCATCAAGTCTTGGTTTGTTTACCATTAATTCGGGAAAAATGGAAAATGTCAATAAATACACTACAAACAAAAATTTGCTTTAAGAGTACATATTGCTTTCTTGAATGTCAGATTTATTAATATTTATCAAAATAAATGAGTTGTTAAAAAAGAACTAAAAAGAATCTTTATTATTATAATTTCAAGAAGTTTAAAAATAATCTGTCAAAAATAGTTTTAAAAATAAATATGTCTCTTTATCAAGTGAACTGATGTAGAAAAAATCTCAGAATTATTTTCAGAGATAAGCTTCATACGCAACAAAAAAAAGAGAATGACAATATATATGAATAAGGAGGATTAAATATAGAACAAAAAAGGATATATGTACACAATAAATAAATCATCTTCTTTCTCTAACTTGATTTGTTCCAAAACGGGAAGCAGCCACTTCGTTTGACTTATTCCTATGTCAACTATTAAGTAAGATCTTAGTGTTGATATAACAACAGAATAAAGGGTAAGTAGCTTAGTGTTCTTTCCTTGTATATAAGACATTTTATGCCCCTTTCCATTTACTTCACCTTCTATAGTTCAGTATAATTATCTTTTAATATGAGACAGAATGTTTACAGGATGTATAACGGGAATATTCATCTAATTCTAAAAAACTGCTACTTCAAGTTGTGACATCTTAGTGCCAAAATTTTAGTAGATTTTGTGATATGACATTACTTTTGGCATCAAAATGTGTCTACTTATCTTTTTTTTTTAAAATGGGAAGTCTTGAATATATGTATAATAAACTAAGCAGAAAAATACTTTAGAAATATAGAATAAACAGAAATTATAAATAGAAAAAATATAATAGAGATTATTGTTACTACATTATTCCGTACTATTTGCGTTCATAAGCAAATACCAAAAATTTACTAATACATTAAGAACCTGTATAATTAATTTTTCAAGAACTGTGGATTAATACGAAAATCACTAGAAGCAGAATTCTCCTTATAAAGAAAAATTCTATGTAATTTTTTTAATAAAATAATTTACTAACAATATTTATGTTTTATCTGCTATTCTACGCTTCAGATGTTTCTTTATTTAAGGATAAAAAGAAAATTTTTACAAGAAACTCTATCCTTTCACTCACCACAAATGTGAGGGTACTGAGGGGCTAGATAAGTTTAAAGTAAACTTTCTAGCCCCTCATGAAATCAAGCAATGTAATGAAATCAAGACAGTTTCAGTTTGATATCATCATCTCGATAATTCCTTCACTTCTACTATTCTTAATTTCCTAATCATGTTTCGTTTATGGTTGTAAGGAGAGGTTATTTTAGCTGCAATTCAAATGATCTGAATCCTCGAGATGTAAGGAGTAGAAAACCACAGATAGACCACTTGGTACAAACTTCAAACACATCTTTTTCATATCACTTATATTCTTCAAATGTTTTAGGGCAAGAAATGAAACCAAAGTGAAAAGCAAAATTAATCTTAAAAAAATATAAAAAGAAGAACTATAACTTCTTATCTATGAAACATCAAAAGAAAATTCCTTTTTAATTAATTTATTAGTAATTAAATAAATTTATAAGTAAATAAAAAACGGAAGGGACAAAAATTTTGATTTTGAATTAAAACATATGCATATTTATTTCATTAAATTGGAAGAGAGCATAATAAATAATTTACTATTGTATTTTTTCTAACACTAATACTACTTGATGTAATAAATATGAACTGATTTATTTCATCTTATACATTTGATTTAAATTCAAGAAATTATAAAAAATTGAATAAGAAAGTAAAATTAAAAAAAAAAAAAAAAAAAATGTATTACGAAGAAAAGTTGCGCAATTCTTTTTCTACAAACAAGTTTTTAAATATTATAACATCTTTTAAATTTGCTGGTAATTACTGACAAGTAATATTCTCCTAAGAAGAATATTATTGTCAAGTTCATCCCTAAGCAAAATATTATCAAGTTCAATACGTAGTATGAATATTGAGCAATAAGAAGCTTATACACTATATAACAAAAAAAAAAAAAAAAAAAGGACTCACCAAGAAGGAGTTGCCTGATGGAGACAAAAATTGTTGGATTAGAAAATTATGCACAGAATAGAAAACGATTAAAATTTTTGAAAAATTGAATGGTTTATTTTAGGGTGACATAGTTGCAAAGTAACGAGATCGTTAAGGAGTTTATCCACCTCTAGCCTGAATACAAGCTGCCACACGACGTGGCATAGAGTTATAAAGCTCTCTGATGATCTCTTGCGATATTTATTGCCAAACATGCTCCAATTGTTGGGCTAGGTCATCAACATTCCCTGGTAGAGGCAGTCGTCTTCCCATCCAATCCCAGACAGGCTCGATTGGAAAGAGATCTGGCTGGCCAAGGAAGTGTTTGACATGCTGTAAGACAGTTCATAGCAACACGTGCCGTAGGTGGTCTGGCCTTATCATGCTGAAAAATAAAGCCAGGGTATTGCAAAAGGAACGTTAGCAAAACAGGTGTCAGAATGTCGTCGACGTACCGCTATGCTGTAAGTGTGCCTCTAATAAAAAGTCACCAGACGTCCTAATTTTTAACAATTTATACCGCGTCCAGGGGGGTCTTAAGAAAGTCTAGATTTTTAGAAAGAATGCACGATAAGATAAGGAACGGCGGGAAAACGGGAAGGGAATATACAGTTTTCGGCTTCCATGTAGCTATTTTACCAGGATATGATCTTTATATTATTTTTGTAAATTTTATTTTGTTGAACTTTAATAATAAAATAATTGTTGAGAACTGATTATCAGGAACTGCTTATCAAAGTTCGCCTTGATCAGTTGTTAGAATACGACCAGAATTGTTTGGACTTAATGAGTACTGGCATTTTTCGGCATTAGCAGTGATGAAACATTTTGTACCTGTAAAATGAAGAGAGAATCTCCCTCTTTGTACACTTCCACAGGGTTTATTCTTATGGCGACATGATCCGCTATCGATCTAACATTATTTGGAACGTTGTAACAAAGGAATTATATCTTACAGAAAAACTGGAAACGAATTTTAGAGAGGAGAAGTATCAGGGTGTACAAAGAGTTTACTGGTCATCCACGAAGTAACGCTTTCGCATATTGAATTTTGTAACCGTCTCTCATGCGATACACGTCGTACCACATGCTAGTGCTAGTTAAACAAGTGATGTCAACAAATCAGCTATTCAGATGATTTAGGTAAATAATTTATTTAGATACCAAATGTGGGTATTTTTTAAGTACCAAATTTTTAACCCCCCCCCCCCCCGTCAATGGTGTCCCACTTTTCGAATGTTAAAATCTGGTCATCTTACTCTAATGACGACCAAAGGGGTCCGGCTATCAAGGGAAATGGCACATCAAACCATAACTCCTGGTTGAATGCCTGTGTGGTGAGCAATAGTGAAAGCAGGATCAGCAGGCATCAAATCTATTTTGTCAATGGTTTCCATAAATCCACGAAAAAAACGATATCATGAAATATTATTTCCATTAAAATAAAATGTATGTGCCCATATTAAAACTAGCTATTATTCCGAGGATTGAATCTTTTTAATGGAAAATAACCTTCAACGTTTTGTAATTTTATTTTAATACAGTCTTTCATGCACACTGTATAATCATTAGAATCTGGATCTCACTTATTTATTAAAAAAGAATTTTAGTATCAATGAAAAATCTTTTCTGCAACTATTTACATTTAGGAAATACTACCAAAAATTCTTAAGATTCGAGGGTAATTGGAAAAGTACTTGTATTAGAAGACATATGGCATCATTAGAGTAAACTGATGTTACCATTGGGTGCTGCCATCTGTTAAACGTACCCGAAACAAATTTGATATTGATTTATAAGTTAGTTTTGATTTAGACAATATTTACTGCTCCTGGATTTATTATAATACACCAGAAAACTAGCAAAAATCAAAACACTGGTTTGTTTCCGGTGAATCTTGTTTTTTTAAAAAAAAAGCGAAGAGGAATTATATTGGCCAGAAAAGTTATGAAGCTTTTTAAACACAAGCACAATTTTAAATACTACGATCAGCATCTCTTAGAATTTCTAAGAACTTATTGAATGATCCTCATAATTTGCATGTTTTGGTAAAACTATGTACATTTAGAAATAAATGCTTTACATTAGATATATTTAGTGTTTTTCACTTAATTATATGTATTATGCGTAAAGGGTTGTGTTGTCAAAAATTAAAAGTAATCGATATGAAAAATTTATACTCATTATTTAAAACAGTTAACTAAAGAATATTTTTTCTAAAAATATTCAATTGATTTTAAGCTATCTAAAATACCCCCTTTTAACGGGAATTGAGTAATTTTAAGAAGAATTTTTTTTCTGTGTTTAAAACATAAATCTTGAAATTAACCTTTTTTGAAATAAGAAATCTACGCTTATCCTTTTTTTTTTTTTATCAATAAACGGATGATTAAGGAAATAAATAAGTTAACCTTCAAATACATAAAGAGCTTTAACGACACGCTACGAATCAATTAATTACAACAAATAGCAATTCAAATTTGGAATAATTAGCTAAATTATGGAAAAATATGAATAATCATGTTAAATGTATTAGAACAATCAGGTAAAAAGAAAGAAATTTCATGCATTTAACATGAAGTTTAATTAAAGTATTTAAACAAACTATATACCAAATTTATTCAGAGAAGAAGCTGTTAAGTTGTTTTCAAGATAAAAAAAAACTAACATAGGATATATTTAGCTTTTCATCAGATAAATACACAAAATTAAGAAAACAGTTTTTGTAATGAAGAACTGTTTGAAAGCTTCAAAGCAAAAATAGTGATCTTATAATGTTTCTAAAACTGAATAATTGGGCTCTATTTTCAGTCATTAAAATGATTCTCTCTCTCTCTCTCTCTCTCTCTCTCTATATATATATATATATATATATATATTAAAAAATGCATGGTTTATATTATAAATTTACTTCAAGTCGAAAAGAATCCTAAAATAAATATTATTGTTGAATATATATGAATATTTGAATATAAAATTTACTATTGGTGATAGCCAGTCTAGGATTGTTATATGAATTAACTTTTTGCTGTTTATGTCGCATTTCATTTTACGAACTTTATTTTGCACTTCAAAATCTCATCATAAGACTTAAAATTCAAATAATGGTGCTTATTAAGAATTGAGATGAAACGATCCGTGAATACAAGGTAAGGAAATTTGGAATCCAACACTCAATTTAAGGAATTCTAATGTTTTAATTCAGAACAACAAATGCCTTTGTTTGAGTTCTCTTGTCACCCACGCCGTGTTAACTGTTGATCCAATGAAAAGACCTCTTCAGCCGTATACCACATATGATAGCTTCTTTCCTGTCTCCGGAACCTGTTCCTGAAGCTCCGCTTTCACGTCTGCGGAGTTTTATTGAAGGACAAGGAATCCCTTTTAAGGATCGTCTATCTTGGTATGGATTAACCTTTTAAATGAAAGGCATTAGCATATTGATGTCATGAGCTTTTATTTCAAAGAACAACAGCTAAGGGAAATAGATAATGAGATTTTATCTTTTGAATATCTAGTATGAATACATTTGCTTTTGATTCACACGCAATATCTAACCACAGGATTCCAACTACATCTTTCCTGAAAAATAATTTAGGTATAATATTTTTTTTATAAGAAATTATTTATTTTCTTTTATTTGTGATTCTGATACCTCCTTTTAAATATTAAAATTCTTCCTTAATAAAATATAAAAGAAAAAAAACACCTTTTCATTACTGGAAGTCTGTATTCGAATACTAAATCAACTTCGACATGTAATATTTCACGGAAGAAGAACTTAATTCTGAATTTGTTAACCTTCAAAATTTTTAAAATTGGATCACTATCAAAAATACTCATTTGGGATGAGAGATGCAAAACCTTTACTATTTCCCACACCACATATTTACTTAAATTTATCATGACAATTTATTTTTATTACTAGTTTTAGTATCCGTTCTATGCATGGATAAATATTTAAAGTAAAATTAAGCAATAATATGATAAAAGTATATTATTTTTAAATTATTTAATGCAAACAAACAAATAAATAAACTAAACAATAACCGAAAAATTCATTGAAGAATAGTAAATTGCCAGTATACACTATGACGTCATGTAACGTAATATACCAAAGCTAATATCCGTAGTGAAATAAAAATCGTATTGAATCCGAAAAAGAGAAAAAGGAAATCTAAGCTCGGTAACTGATGTACAATTAAAATTTTATTAGTAAATTGAAATTTTTCTCCTTTTTTTTTTTTTAAAGAGAGCAAACTTTTCATTCTGTACATTGTATGAAAACCGTGTCGCTTGGATCCATAAGATTTTGAATGGAACCATTTAAAAATTTAAAAAAGACCGAAAATGAATACTTCTTTGAGCTGTTATCTAAACTTTGACAAAAGTATAGGTTATTTAATTAACGTACTCGAAAAAAATTTAGACTTTTTAATCTTAGGTATTTCAGATGTTCTTCCCTTAGGTATCTCTGTTCTTCTTTGGTGTCTCAGATATGCAGTAAATAGCAATATTATAACTTTTATTTTAATAGCAAGACCCCCAAAACATGAAAGAAAATTAACTAAAAATAAAAATATTTCGTAGATAAGGAATTTAAAATGAAAGGCTTTTAATTTTTCACAATTAGCTAAAAAAAAAATAAATAAATGTGAAGTGGACGAAAAATATAGCGTAGAATTGGACCTAAGGTAAGAAGTTCAGAGAAGGGTATCTCATTCACTGTTCCAGATACGATTATTTTCAAATGAGCAAAACAAGAAGAAAAATAATCCATATAGTTTCAGCTTTTAAAAGAGAATATTTCGTTGGTGCTTAGTTCTAAGATTTTTGGAGAAAGTAAGGATGTTTGGAATAGAAGGATTATCAAATTATTCACATATGCTCATATTCAAATTTGAAGCATTTTGTTGTAAATATTGTTTAGTAGTAGGAAGTTCAATCGCCTATTATTAAACAATTATTTCTAGTCAGAGTTATAATTCTGCTATAAGATACAAGCAAATGTATAAGAGAGAGAGAGAGAGAGAGAGAGAAAACAACACTCACCAAAACCCCTACATTTTACTATAAAGAGTAAGCAAATAAATAAATATTACAGCCTTAAGAAGTAGAAGTACGTGCACAAAGATAGCCAGAAGCAATGAGCATCATGCAACGAAATATGCTCCAGAATTATGTGCAGGGAAGACAAGGTCTATTTTATCGGTACCTCTCAGGGTCTTATCTTTTTTAGGTTAGTACAATCATTTTGACCCTGAGGTAATCTATATTTTTTTTTCTTTCTTATGGGGTTTACTGTCTTTTATAAATATAGTTTGACCCCTCCCCCCGAATATCTTAATGATTCTTTTATATTTTTGACCCTTCTTGCCAAATGGTTTTAACTTTTTTTCCCTTTTACATTTTTACCTGTGTCTAGAACACAGATATGCACTGTGTCATGAACCTCACAACGTTCTCTCACACTCATTCCTTAAACAAAACATAAAATTTGAAGAAATCTTAAGCACATTTTGAGAGAATCACTTTTAGGAGCATTTAAAAAATCACCCATAGTTTCAACGTACTAAGTCATGTGTCTCGAATCTTCCTTTGTGTTGCATTGTTCATTCACACACGCACGCACGCACACATAATTTTCCTTGTATGGATATAGATAGATATATTTGGCCTGAAACAAGAAATCAGGGTATTTTTCAGGGTTTCAGGTATTTTTTTAACCAATATTGATTAATCAAAATGTGTTGATAAACTTATTCAAATGCGCATCTTTTGAGCAAAAAATGTTTAGGAAAACTATTGAATCTGCTAAAAAATACAAAAATATGGTGGAAAAAAGGAGGAGATCTTCGAAAAGTATCACCAAAAACAAGTTTGAAACTTTTTTGGTTGAAAAGGGCTTAAGGCTGCTACCACACATCACGGAAAGGAGGGGGAAGGGGAAAGAACCTTAAACACTTTGGAACCATTCGATCAATGGCGAGAACTTGCATGACGGACAAACAAACATGCAGAAAAATAAACATTCATATTTACATATTTGATTATATATTTAATGATAAATAATAATGATAATATTGTTGCAAGTTCCCAAAGACTAGCAGGGTAAAATTAGTTCCAGGATATTAAGCACTAAAAAAAAATCCAAAATCATTAATTATTTGGAAGGTAGATTCTGTTTTGAAAACTCCAAACAATTGAGGATGGATAGGGTCTGGAGAGGCGTGACTGATTCAGTACGTAGCGCAGATTGGAAAAGAATTACAATGAAGTAAGTTAACGACCTAAGATATCCACTAAAGAAGCGTCAAAAGGTCAGGAAATACCACGATACCACTACTGCCTTGGTGAGGTGGACAGGTACCTCTGTCCTTACATTTAAATTTAGAATGTAGTTCCATAAGCTATGGAGGAGCTGGTAGAACCATTAACTCAAACGTACCCGTTTTAGCAAATAATTCTCCTGCTTCATTGTCTGAAAAATCAAACTGAGAAGCTGTCCATTGTAGATAAATCTTTCCGGAAAATGAAAGCCATTACAATTTATATAAAATAACCAGTGTTCTGTATTATCTTATATTCTGTGCCAATTAAATAAATCTTGAACAAAATTTTGACTATCAGATAAAAATCCAGATTTCATTCTTTTGAATGTGAAAGAACCTAATTAAGACCCACATTTATGGCAATTGATTCGCAACAAAAAAACTGAGTAACAGTCAGAATTCCTTCATTTTAAGGAGCTTTTTGATTCAATGTAAAATTTCACTGCCTGTACAATCTTTATTGTCTTTGTTTCCATCCCTTTGTACAATTGAACTGCGTCCATGGGAAAGTCACGAATTCCTTCAAGAGTTAATTGCCTTAAGTAAACAGGAAGATCGGATATCTTGTTCTTGTAAGTAGGAAGATTTGCATGGAAGAGAATTTCAGAGAGACTTACTGATGGATCAATGCACTATGATAGATGGGGATGTAATAATGTTCATTAGAGATAATAATATACCTAGCGAAGACTATTGGAGAACAGAAAGGGGCTCTGATTTCCCAATAGTTGGTTACAAGAAATAGCGTAGGAAATTTTCTTAGAGAATCTATTATTATGTTATGTTTCGTAATATTGTTACAACTCGAGCTTGCTTTGTCATTTAACATCAAATTAATTTTAGAATTCCCTTTTAAAAAAGACATATCTTAAAATATTCGATACTTTTATAGAACAATTTAATTTATTTCTGATTCTACGTATTTTTCCTTTTATTTTACTATTCCAGTTACTTTCAGCATCATTTTTTGAAAAACCGAACAAAAGTACTAAAAGACCAACCTATTTGTACAGCTGTAGTTTAAAATGATATTTATTTTTCAATATATGGGGAAAATATTTTTTATATAATTAAATTGGACCAACTATTTGAATTTAACTTCTTAACTAAATGAAAAAAAAGAAAGCAGATTTGGAATTAAATGTAATTGGCGACTGCTTAAAGAAATCAATCAAAGTTACAGAGTAGTAATGCAGTTGATTTGAAAAACTGAAGGAAAACTTCATAGACATATTAAAAAAAGATGACAAAACAAGATTTTGAAAGAAAGAAAAATAGGTTTATTTTTCTTTCCTTCAAAATCTTGTTAAAATAAAACCCTTCACAAACTTATTTGCATCTGTTTACAGGATTGATAAATTAAAGTTATTTGTATGAAACATATTACTACTTAAGACATCCTTCTAAAAAGGATGTCAAAAAGAAAAGAAGCGTTCATGGGGAGGGAAGGATCATGAAGTAAAAATATCTTTAATTCTCTAATTTTTATTGGATCCTCATGAAATTTTTAATGAACGGTCAGCGTACCTTTATCACATGCTTAGTTATCTCATTATAGATATTTCTTTAAAATATTTTATAGATGCTTTATTTTTTGAAAAAAAATTATTTATTAAATTTAAAAGAAACTGGAAATGAAAGCTAAAAAGGTTTTTCAAAGAAATAATTACTTTTTTTTCATCAAAAAACAAGATATCTAACCTATGGATTTCTAAATTAAACATTAACAAAGTCCTTCTAATCTAAAATGTAATTTTTTTGGATAAAAACATCGAATATTTTTTTAAACATCAAATTTGGGAAATGTTTAAGGAAATTATAAAATTAACTCAACAACCACGAGTTAATTTTATTATTATACAATGACAGTACCATTTTAACACATTATAAGATTTAAGCAAGAAAAATGCTTAGAAAAAGTTAAAATGTGTGAGTCCCAGAAATTTCCTTTTGTGAAAAATAAATGCACCCAGAACGAAGAGATATTGAAAAGTGCAAAGAATTTTTACATGTTCAGAGCTCATAATGACTGAAAATTGTTCCATTTGATTACTTTGTAGCTAGTGATAGATTACCTTTCAAAGAATTTCTTTTAATAAATTTGGGGAAATATTACCATATTTCCTTGACGAAATATCGAAAAATTTGCAAAGTTCTTGATGAATAAATTAACGTATTGAAGCGCCATTTGTACAGGAGGAGTAAAGATAATAGTATTGTTGTATAAAAATAAAGTTTTATTAAATCTTTTAAAAAAATATTTGCTTAGAAATATTTTTTTCCATACATGTCTAATAGATGGTGACTCAAACTATCCATCTATATTTTTCTAACTAAGGAATACTTTTTATAAAATAGAGAAAAATTTTAATTTAAATTGCTTTTTTAAAAAAAATATATTTTAGAACTTATACATTTTTAATGATTCATTATGGATACAATAAGATTCTTCTTATTAGTAAAATTAGCTGGGATTTTTACTTTTCCCTTCTAAAATCAAACTATTACTCAATAAAGTAGAATAGGAGGGTTAATAGAGTACACAATCACCGTTTTGAGTGTTACAAAGTTTGAAGATAATTGTTGAATGAGGCAGCGGAAAAAGGTTTTATAACTCTATTTGTGTGTAGTGATAATTTTCAAAACACATTTATCCATGCGTAAAATGATTTCCTCAGTTTCATTTGTTAAACGTTATTTTCAGTTAATTTATAGTATTAATAAACAATGTTGACAGTTAAAAGATCCTTAAACAAGTTCTCGATGAGGCAAACATAATTTTACTGAATGGGAGCTAAATCATTAATAATCTACAATACTTTTTCTTCTGAAATTGGTTGAACATAATACTTTAGTAATAAAATATATTCAGTGCGCAACATTATGAATACCATGACATTTAATTTAACTCAATTACATTTACTAAATGTAAGCTTTTAAAGTATCTTTTAGCAAATTTATTGCAGATTTCTAATATTATTAACTTTTTTTTCATATAAGTTTAGCAAAATAAATTAAAAGATTCCATTTCCGGTGAACAATAAAATAACTGCAATAAAGAAAGTATAATTTTAACTGTAATTATCTTAAAACTAAATATCACAGTTAATTTGATAACAGTACTGTGGAGAAGAGAATAATTTGAATTTTATGATTCATTAGCATGCAAATGTATTTCTCATATACAATAAATTCTCAATATGCTTTTGAACCTATTATATTAAGTAAGAAGTTTGTGCATCAGTGTTCATTTGTATCACTATCCATGTCTGCTTTCAACAGTAATAGTTGTAATCTTAAATTTTAAAAAAGCATTACAGCAATGAAAAGTTTTCAAACCTCTTATCGTTATGAAGTAAGACTTGCATATGCAATTAAGTATTTTTTTCTTATAGATTACTTAATCATCTTAATTTATACATGAACGAGAATGACTGAAAATAAAGTTAAGTAAAATTTAAAAAGTTCTACGCAAAGTTTTGTAGAGAGCAGATTTAGCCACCCAAGGTGGCTTTTTTTGTAAATATTATTAAATTACTCAATTAAATATAAAAATTAAAGTAAACGAAGAAATACCGAGAAATTGACAATAGTAATAGAAGAAAGCCAAACGGCTGTCTCACAGCTTAAAATTCTGAATAGTGTTATTCCTTTTCATTGATATCTTGATTCCAGTTTACATATGATTTAAGGTATTACATAAATCGATATGTAAGCAAAATAATTAATTTTTATAATTGATTCACTTCAATCCAATAAAAAATTTGGGGGAAATTCATTATAACATTTCTTAAAAAATTAAGTTCATTAGTGGTGAAAACAGGTATCAGACATTTATTGCATATATTTTACTTCAACTCAATAAAAAATCCTGAAGAAAATTACTATGATATATTTTTGAAAATTAAATTCATTACTGGTGAAAGCAGATATAAAAATATACACAAAAAGAAGATAAATGTTTGAAAAGTGGTCAGATACGATATTTTTGGGTTATCTAAATAGCCCCTTGGGTGGTTAATTATTCAAATTTATGATACAATTGTGAGGAAGAAATTTTAACTCTTGACATGAACGTGTTTTCTTACATTGGTTTCCTTCTTCACGTGCTTTGAACACCAATCAGTTTTCATGTAATAAATTTGCTTTACTTCATATTTCTTTTACTTTTGAATTAGTTTTTTCGAATATTTGCAAAAGATTTTCGTAACATAAAATCAGTGGGAGATTTGAACACATCCTATGTTAAGGATTTCATTAACAAATAAGTTTAATTAATATGTTTTAAGATTTGAAGATTTTTATTTTAAACATGCAGCAAATTTTTATTTAAAATATTAAATATCTAGTATTTCAGTTAACTATTTAAAATTATGTAATCGATGAACTAAAAAACTGATTTAATCAAAAAAATTGATTGAAAATAAAACAAGCTCTGCTAGATTACTAATTATTGCCTTAAAATATATATTATTGAAATAAAGCTCCCTGAATATATTTTTTTCTTCCTAAATTTTATGAATTAATTAATTGACCAAGCTCATGTTTCAGTCTCTTAATTAAATTAACTTACATAAAAAACTAAATCAAACTTGTAATTTTAATGGGCATTTTTTGAAAAACTGCTTCAAATGTAGTTATATTCTGTAAAAATCATCATATATTATAAGATGTAAAGATTAATAATATAAAACAGATATGGTTAAAAATATCTTTGGTTTAAAATAGCATTAATTTTTTTGTAGTTTTTTGAAGGTGTATAGAAATATGCAAGTCTAAAAAATCCTAAAGTAAAATGAAAGCTTTTTAAATTATGCTACAAATCGTTGCATAATTTGCTTAATAGTCTAATTATTTTTCTTACAAATCTAAGAAATATGCAAATTTAATTTTTAAGCAGGATGCTTCTGTTTTAATTAAAAATCTTAATTCTACATTGAAAGAGAGAAGTTTCTCAAAGAGTAATTATCATAAAAAGTAGAAAATGCATAACTTCAAAACCAAAAAGAGCTAATTGGCTTTTAAATAATTTCTTAAAATTAAAATTGCGGACAAACTTCTTTAATTTTTTTAGTTTAATGAAGTAAATGAGATCCTAAGATTTCTCTATGTTTTTACTAAACAAATTAGAAATTGTTAAATAAATTTAATAAAAGTTTCAAAAGAATAAAATTAGCAAAAATATTATTATTATTCATTTTCTTGGATATAAATTGAGCAGAAAAGCAAAAGTTAAAAATTTGTTGTTTTCCATTTATGTTAATTATTATAAGTATAAATATATTACGTTGCTTGTTTAACTCAACTTAACAGTTTTCTGGGCATTTTATTTAAAATATAGCACCATATAAAAAGCAATATAGAATAATTTATCCTTAATTGAGTGAATATTTTGAAAATGATAAATTTATGTAAATAAGAAGTAGTTTAAAACCATTTATTCAATTATTCAAGACTACCTGTGATTTTTGGGTAAATACTTCTTGAGCGTTTGAAATTTTTTAAAAAATGCATTGAAATATGTAACTTCTTATGAAACATGTAACATACATTTCTTACAGTTACTATAAAAGGGACTTATTATTTCCTTAGAATGCCAATATGCATAACTTCCTTTGCTATTTTTTGAAAAAATAGTTAATAATGGGTTATTGAAGAGTTTATTTGTAATATTAATGAATTTCAATCCCTTTAAATGTATTTAAGTTTTGTTCATTAATTATGGTACCACCTCTTAAGTACTCTAAATAATTTCTTTGCTCCAATTTATAATATATTGCTAATGAAACAAAAATTAAGATCCTTGAAACTATGTTTTATTTTTTGATACTAGTTTTCTATCCAAACTACTGATTTTTTGTTGGAAATTTTGAGAAATTTCTGATGGTGTAGGCTGAGAGTTATATAATTACTGTTTCAAGAGGTCTTTGGATATTTTGTCACCAAAGGGGAAAAAATGAGACATTCAGCAGTAATTAATTCACACAGGAAAATCCATTATTCTTCAAAAACAAAAATTAATACTCAGTAAAAGATCGACAGATGATCGAAATGAAATGTTAGCAATTTGAGAAGTCTCCTGGGATAATTTTCAGTATTTTATTTAGCTCTACTTTAATTAAATGACTCTAAAATCTTAGAATGAGTGAGACTCAGTTGACAATGCTGGTAGCATCGATTTACCAGTCGAAATGGACCTAAACCGATGAAGAAGTAACTGAAAATCCTTTTCCATATTGCTTTAATATTGTACATTTATTACATTGCTGTTACACATTTATTATATTACATAAAATGTTAATAATTCAAAAATTAGAATAATTTTATCTTTGCATATATAATTTTCTAATTATATTTTATATGAGCTCGTGATATTTTTAATGAGTTTCGTAATATTCTCATATATTCTTTAACAAACTGAATAATATAAAATCATATTGATTCAGCATATTTAATACTTATAATGTAGAATTAACATCATGTACAAAAACGATACTATAACAAGATTGCAAAACATAATAGTTAAAAAAAATTAGCGGAGAATATACACGTGTGAGTAATCAATGACTGACTTAACTTATTGGAACTCTAAGCCTAAATTGCTTGATTTTCTTAAATTTTAAGTATTTTTGATCCTTGATTTCGAATTGTAACTATTAGCATATGATTGAAAATACGTCATTAGTGAATGGTAAGAAAAACATTTGAAGCAGAGAAATTCACATGTTCAAAACATTTTCATCACATCAACAATGAAGAAATTATTATACCTGTTTGGATCTATTTGTATTCAATATCTTTTATTTCATTAATACACTTGTAATATGTCTTTATTTTATATGTATGTAAAATAATTTCTTATGCTATTCCCACACCCTCAACCCAGTTTTTATCTGTTGCATATTGGCACCATCCTTGTCGTTTTGAAAGGAGAACTGGGTTTGACGGGTAACGCCCTGGTATCAGTTCACTTGGTAGCCTCACAGTTAACTGCTGGCAGTTGTTAAAATAAATTTATAGTTTATTGAAAAGTTTATCCTTTTACACACGACTGATATCTGTTAGATTTTAACTACATATTTTCAGAATAACCTATTTATTCTACACTCTCTATTAATATAAAATACAGAAAACATATTTTTGGGTTATTCTTTCAAAAAATATCTTATAAATTAGTACAGTTTTGATGTCAAATCTCTTTCTCTCTCTCTCTCACCCCCCACACCCCCCCACACCCACACCCCCACAATATTAAATGTATGTGTGTATGTGTATTTTGTGTAACACACACGTGTGTGTGTGTAATCGGGCATTTAGAATAACATAAAACTTATCTTCACACAATCGGGTTAGAAAATTGCATTCAATTTCGGAAATGTGAAATAAAAGTTGTGAAAGTCGGAAATGTGAAATAAATATTCAAATGTCTATCCTATCGTAAGAGGTAATAGAGAAAGTTAATAATTTTAATAGAATATTAATACAATCACCATAATTAACTAGTATTATATTTGTTATGTATAGTTTTGTTTAGAATAAAATTGTTCATTTTTCTTTAAGACTATATGAAATAAAATTATGAATGATCATTTAATTAAACTGTTTAATCATAAACAAACTTTTTAATTAATAGCTATTGTGGTAATCTTTTAATTAATATCTTTCTCTTAGTTAAGAAATTAATTTTTATCCAATCAACCAATCCTTTTATATATAATTATGAATCTTTATCCGTAACTAACAATATTTTATCCAAATGGAAAAAAATAATCAATGCTTTTTCTGACCATTTTAAAGTGAATGATTTTTTAAATGAATATACCGAAATAGCATATTACAGAAAACCAAAAAATTAAAAGCAAATATTATCTTTTCTTTTTTTTAATTCACTTGAGAAATTGTACATAAACATTCCTGTTGTGAGCCAAACTAATTGCATTTAAAGATTATTTTTCCGAATCATATCTCAAAAACCACCAAAAATATCGACGACCCTAGTTAAAAATGTCCAGATCAAATTACTTTTAATGCATTTTTCTTTCAAAATTCTTAAGTTACATATTTCTAGAAACTCCTAGTAAATATTCCTTGTGAATTGTGTAGTGAGGTTCTATTATAAACCCATCCTTTTTCTAGTAAAATACCACAATCGATGTTGGTTGCAAATGTCATTTACTATATATCAGTGAGGAATGCAAAAGGAAAGTTTTTGTGCATGCATTCCATGAATGGACTTTGTTATTTAAAACGAGAATGTCACTCAGTTTTCGAGGCATTTGCTTTTACGTGAAAGGAAAACAGATACGGAGAAACGATTGGTTTTCTGATAACAGAATAGAAGATTAAAAAGCATTCGATAAACTTTCTTCAAAAATAATTCAAGAAAAAAAGATAAGAAAATTCTTTAATAGAAAAGTTTAATCCATTTGTGGGAAACCTTTTTTTACATCTATTTAAAATTTAAAAACAATTTAATATTAAAATATGATGAATAAGAAGTCTGTTAAGTATTTTATGAACCTATCAGTTTCAAAATTCTAATAAATTTGATTTCTTAGTAAAAATATTATAAGGAATATGTGAAACAATTTAGTGAAAACACGGAAATGATTTATCTGTAAATATTGAATTTCATTCATTTGTCCATGTAATTGACATAACTATTGCGAAAATTTGCGCCAGTATTCTGAAAGGTCTATACTAAAAAACACGTTACATTTGATGAAATAGGGTTGTTTAACTTCTTTTTAATAAGAAAATTTCATTTAACTTTCAACTATTGATTTGCTTCCTTCAAAATATTGACTTTAAAATAAAACTTTTAGAATAATATTTCAAAGTATAATAAAATTTATACAAGTTTTAAAAAATTATATTTGTGAGAAGTTATTGCATGTACATTCTCAAAATTTATAATAATTATAGATATTTAAAAAAAATTATAACATAGTTGATATTTGTAATATCACTGTTATCTTGACAATTTAAAATTTTTGAAAATTGATTATGAAATATTAATGCCTACTATTAGCACGTATATTGATTAGAGTTATGTTACAAAATATATAATAATAATCAATCCCAAATCTTAGGCACTAAAATGTTTGAAAACTTTATTTTGCCGTTAAAAATAGAGGGCGCTTTTCTGACTTCATAGATTTATTATTAATGATAATTCGATAACCAGAACACTCAAAAATTGAATTTTAAAAATGTACGAACGCGTGTTATTCCATAGAGAAAAATATCTGTATTTGCCTTTTTTTTCTCAAAACGTGTTTTTTAGAATTTTGGTACACTTTATTCAAATTTTAATTCATCCTTATTTCTGATATTTGGTACATTAAGAAACGAGGTGATTTCCTATTCAGTGAATATAATTTATTTATAACAAACTCTCATAAAATTTAAATATTGTTCAGTTTTTGATAAAAATTATAGTATATTTGAAACAAAAAATTTCAATTTTGAAACCGTAGCTGTGTTCAGTCTATAGAATAGTATGTATATAAATGCTCTACAAAGCTTTAAAGATATAAATATATTAGATTTTATGTAAACTGTAAAGATAAGCACATGATTTTCAAATGTAAATATAGAGATAGTGATTATTAATTGATCATAAATAATTATTATTTAAGCCTATAACTGTAATATTCGTTGTATCAACAGATAAATTAATATACAGCTACCTCAGTGTTAAAATATTTATCCATTGCTCTTTATTACGAAAGAGAGGATCTCTTGAACTTGTGTGATATAAAATAAAACTTTAATTCCTTATCGAAGGTGCCTTAGTTATCGCAAAGAATGATTGATTGTCATTGTGTTTTTGTCTGAAAGATTTATTAAATTTATTAAATAATACTGTTTTCTTTTGATTTTTATCTGAAAGGTCCCATTATAATTATGATTTCAAATTAGAAGAATATACGAATTCATTGTTTTCTAAAATTGAAAGATTTCTGATTATTATTACTAAAATTATTTTACATCTAGTTCAAAAAGAAAAAAAAAAGATTTTTCTTTTGGATTTCAGTTTCAAGTTCTTCTAGATTAATGAAATCAATAATTTACCTGAAAGTAACTTTAAAAATATTTTATTTCTTTTTTATGTGAGGAAATAAGTAAATTTTCTAATACTTTTACAGATGCTTTCAAAAAATATTTCATTGGTTACCAAAAAGAAGTTATTCAAATATTAAATTCAATTTTCAAGATTTTTAAATTTCTAGTAATATAGAAAACATTGATGTCAAATTTGTATTCAGAAAAATATCATTCTTGTATTCAATTTTGTAAATGTTGGACGTTTATAGATGACAGAAACTGATAAAATTTATTAAATCTTCAAAGTTCAGAGAACTTTAGATCTAGGTTGTTTTTGTTTGAATATTTCTAAATTAAATGAAACATAAAATTTAATTGGTTTTAAATGTTTGGAAAATTTATATATATATATATATATACACCTAATTGAAGGAACAATCTTCTCACATTACTTATTAAAAGTTTCCACAAGCAATGATATGTACATGGTTTTTCTGTGATTGGTGCTTCTACTTATAACTGGATGTTGTGTAACTTTACGAGTAGAGCAACTAAATACAATATCAAAAGTCGGTTTGAAATAGCAGTAATTGAAATAAGTTCTGAAGAGCACTGAGCTTAACTTCGGATTGGAGAGATATGCTGCAGAGCATCAAACACTAACAATTATCTTGATTACTATGAGTTTGATTTAGGCATTAACATGGTTGATAGGTAAAGGGAAAAGTGGATAAGGAGGACTATAAGCATTGGATGAGCAATGTGATTGGAGGATTAGAGAGCTCATTGATTGTGTTTTACTCGGTGTTGAGAGATAAAGAATGTAAAGAAACTTCGTTTTATATATATATATATATATATATATATATATATATATATATATATATATATATATATATATATATATATATATATATATATATACATACATACATATATGTGCAGTTTCATTATAAAATTTGGTTCCTTATTTGAATTTTTATTGAGTGTAAATCCTTTCTGTTTGAATTAGAATCTTATTTGGCTACAGTAACTAAATTTATAATGGGCTTAGGAGATATTTTTGAAAAGGGCTATATGGTAAAGGAACTATTGGAAACAACGGCTACTATTATTTTGGTTATAAGTTAGATAGAGACACTGGAAAATAGATATATGGTATTCGTAATGCTGAAATTACTTTCAACTATGATTTAAGACATAATTTAGCTAGAGTAGATTAAGTTTAAGAGGACGAGTCAGTTAAATAAACTAAAATATATTATAAAACAAGGGTATTTCGGAATAGTGAATGTTACAATCATTAGATAGGTTTAGATAATAATTTTATAGGAATAATAAGACAAAGGGTTTCAATATGTTAGATTTTAATTGTAATTTCAAAATTATTAAATTAAATAACAATATATTCAATATTAATCAATGTAAAACTTGTAAGATGACTAAAATGAATAACTTTTAATATTATATCTAACTTAATTTTCTGTAAAACAATTATGATATCCGTATAACTTTGGATAAACATTTTGAAATGATTTGATATTTGTTATCAAATTGTTTTTTATTGCTAAAATAATTCTTAAAACTATGAAAATACATTTAATGCAATGCTTTTAGTACAAAAAATATTTTTAGAGTGGAAAACCGTGAAAATAGTACATAAATTGAATTTCAGAATAACGCTCATAATTCAAAAGCAAACAAAGATATTGTTCTGTAAGTTTTTTTTTATCTTATATATCATAACAGATTATACAGTTGGTATTACTTTCTTGATGAAAATTACATGAAAACAGTTTTTATTGTGTTTCGTGTTAAAGAACAGTGAAACATTAAAAGAAAATTATTACAATACGTGATTTATATCTTTGTTATTAAAACGTATGAATTTTACAGTCATGAAGGTAGTAGAGGTTTGTAAAAACAGTATAAAATATATTTTTAAAATTTAAATTAATTTAAATTTGGTTTATAACTGTTTCTTTTATCTACGTTTCCATATGCAAAGATGTAAAAAAAAAACCATTTTGAGAAACTTCAAAAACTTTCCAAACAAACTACCAAAACTTTCAAATGAAATTTTTAATAATAAACAGAGTAAAATATATTTCAGATGCGCCTAGTTTATAACTAACAACTTCTTTGATTTTTAAAACATTAATTTTATTCTTAAGAGCTCTTAGAATTTTTGACGTTACTCTACCTTTGGCGTTTATCAAAGTAAGGTATCAAGAATTATACTAGTATTAAGATGTTTATGTGATTTTAAAGTGAAATAACCCAGTTTTATATTAAGTTTCTTTAAAATATAAACATATCCCTTTAACCATTACTTAACTATATCACAGCATTAAACACTCCAGATTTTAAGGTACATGAAAACTTCTATCGGTAATCTCTGCCATATAATGCCACCAAAACTCTCATTGGTTTTCTGCATTCTGCCATGAAGGTACTTTAACAGAAGTACTTTAGAACATATTTTTAACTAAATAAGCTTGATCATATTTAGTACTTTATTTGATAAACCTTGACATTTTTGTTCGGTCTTTTTGTCGCATGCCAGTGTTCTCTGATAATAACTCCAGCTACCTTTTCCTATAGGGCATTGACCACGCATTGGTTTCTCGCCACTCTATGAACAATGGTACAAGGTCGCAATAACTATTTGTAGAAGTTTGAGTAAATAGCCAACATTACTACAAGAAGCAATCCCATAATAGTTCTGCAATCTGTCAATAAGAGTTGGTAAATTTACCTTTACTACGTAAACTTTTATTTTTTGACTTTAGCTCACGCTTTCAACCTACTCTTTTATAAACATGACAATGCATTACAATTGTGTCACACTGTCTTTTCTAAATGTGTTTTTCACACTGATGTATTCTTTTAAATACTCATCATCGTAATAGCGTGAATAATTCGTTTGATGAGAAAACATCATTGACGATATTATTTGCCATTCATATGTTGAAAATTCTGTTAGCATCAATAACTTCCATCTTCAATGGAGAACCTTTAAAACTCCTGAGGCACACATGATCTGCTTTAAGTGTTTCAGATTCAATGCTTTTAGATATTTTTAAAATCTTTCTACAGATTGAACAATATGATGAAATTATTTCAAAGTCCATTTCTTTACCATTGCCAGTTGACAAAGTAGCAACATTCCCATTCATAGAAGTATAACCTTTACGCTGCCATGTACCATCAATTGAAACACCGCATTCAGTTATTTTATTTTTAGAAGAATGCATCATCAATACTTCATTAGCTGCCTTTTTCATTGACAATTAATTTACTTCTGAAATCACAGACATAAGTTTATTTTTATTATTAGTGTATGCAGTTTTACTGAATCTGGATAAATTAAACGTAGCTGATAATTTATGTAGAGCAGGAAAACATTTATCAATTTGTCGCATGCCATACAAAAGTCTCACATTTACCTCAGGATAATTTATCTTTGTACCAAAAATTCATGTGCAAAAGCTGCAATGTTAGCACTTAATACTAAAGCTTAAGTAAAATCCATATGTAGGCAACGTATTTTTCAAGTGAGTTATTTTTCAATTTTTTTTCACAAAACGTTTTGTTGGTGGGTCACATAACTTCTATTTTAGATTATGCATTATCTTAGAATACAGAAAATGAAAAAAAATTATACAGATGGGATTATCCAATATACTTTAAATATAAAATAACAAATTATTTATTATCAAATCTATATTTACAACTTAAAAGAAATCGTAAAATACAGAAAAGTAAGCACCATGTAAATAAAATGAATCTTTATTTAATTAAGAACATGTAATCATTTTAATGACTTCTTTGATGCTGTTTCATTATTTTTGTAAGGTTTAAGATATTTGGGTGATTATTCGTTGTTTTTAAAAGAACATATTCTTTTGAATTTTCGGTATTTTACCTGTTTTGCTATAAAATGAGAATGAATTTCATTTTGGAAGACACCTGTTCACATGTGTAGTTGAACTCAAAAGCTGAAAGTAAAGCGAAACCATTCTTCATTATCGAAGAAAACTTGGATGGAAGTGATGCCTAACAAGTAGCTATTAGGCTTAAATGATTTTCATTAGTGGTTTTAAGTTGTCTTCTTAAAGCCTTGAATTTGTCTGTCCATATTACGTAGTTTTTGAAATCAATTAACTCCATACTCAGATTTTCCATTTCAAGGAAATTAAAACATTGCAGATCCAACACATCGTCATATATCTACGTCATAAGGCCTTATTATAAAATTGGACATAAAACCATTCGCTTTAAAGTTCTCAAATATGGTTTCAAATTTGGTTTGAATTACATTTAAATAAGATTTGAACATATTTACTTCTGCATTTGTAATTTATTTATGAGTGTTTACTGAAAGAAAAAAATTTAAATGTTGGTTTCTTAAATTTAATCTGGAACATAACTATCTTAAAAGAAAAACTTCTTTCTCTGTAAAGTTTGAGAACTGTCTGTAACTTGCACTGTAAGTGCAAATTTCAATAATTGAAACTATTAGTAATATCTGCGAAGAATTTTAATTAAAGTAGCCAATTTCTTATCTTTGAGCTGAGGAAAACTTTCACCGATTTCATTCAGAAGTGTTTCAATTGTATCAATGCATTCCGCAAAGCGATATAGAACCTTTTCTCTATTTAATCAGTGAGCTTCAATATGCATTAATAAATCACCATATTCACGTACAATTTGATCAAAAATATCTTAAATCTTCTGTGCTTGAAGGCAGTACGAGCTATAATCATGTTAGTTATTTTAATAACTAAGCACATCACTTCATTTAACTATTTTGAAGTGGCTTTTGCACATTAATTTTCTTCATAAATTATACAGTGGAATGAAAGTAAAGATCCTCCATCTGCAATAGGTTTATAAAGCCAGCATGTTTTCCTAGTATTGCCGGATCCCCATCAGTTGTGAAAGAAAATAATATTTTCTTCAAATCAAAAACATTTCCATTTTTGAATTAAATGAATTCTTGAATTTTCTTTAAAATGTCAATACTTTTCGTAGTATCTAATATTTGTGAAAGTAAACACAATTATTCACGAATAACTGGATAATCAATAACTCTTCAACAAGCAACTATTACAAGCCTTGCAAAGTTATTTATGTCCGTACTTTTATCCACAGACAAACTAAAAACTGGACTACTCTTTTAATCAATTTGTTGCTGAGTAATAATAACTTTTGACATAACGAGACGTTGTATCTTTCGAGCAGATAAAGACATTTATTTTATTTTATTTAAGATTTCTTTCATGTCTTAAAAATCACTGAACAACTTTTTAGCTCAATAAAGAAAAACTTCCTTAAAATTTTCACCATTGGGGAAAGATTTACCATGTTTAATTAATCCAATCAATACAATAAAACTTGTGTAAGCAGAATATATTGAGCTCTCGTTTTAACTCATAATATTATGAGTTGTCCTTTTCTGTTTATTAAAATTCTGTACATATCGATGAATGTATTCCGACTTGTCTTCAGGATCCATTTTTGAAAGAGATGTAATATTTGTTTGGAGAAGTAATGTCTCTGAATGATGTATGTGAAAACAATTAGACTGAAACCTAAGAATGTACACGAAAGACGTTCACCAAGTTGAACACATCCATATTCTTTTTTTACTCATAGTTTAAAACAGTCTTGCTTTTTTGCTTTTGGCGTTCTCATATTAATAATGGAGTCAGACTTTTTATTTTCTCAAATTAAAACCAAAGTACTTGGTTAGCTAAAAAAAAAAAAAGAAATAATGCCATTACTTTAAACGCATGATATGTAATAAATACAGGACATATATTTCAGCTATGTATTAAGAATTTAAGAGTTAACGTATTATTAATCTTTCTTTTGTTAATATTTTAAAAAAAACATTATACACCCAAACACTGATACGTTTTTTTGCAGTTCGAGTTATGAGCTTATGAAAAAGAATCATCATGCTTAAAAAATAGGTATTCTCCGAATTTTTATCCGTGTATTGATATGTTTAATATCCCTTTGGAAACTAAATAGTAAAAATCAGCCATGACAACTTTAAAGGATTACTTTTCTTGTAGCTAGATTGACTGTAATGTAAAAATGAAATTTCAAACCATGATTTTTTTAACGCTGAGTTTCCTTAAAGACTAGTTGTTTTTGAAGCATCTACTTTTAAAAACCACAATACCTTTAAATTAACTCCAAGTGGATAAACCAGCTTCATTCCAGAGAAAAAAAAATTTAAAAAAATACAGCTAAATTTGTCTGAAAACTACAATAAATAATTAAAGAGAGTAAAAAATACACTGTTTTAAATATTAATGCTTTATCATCAGTTATAGAAATAATTTCATTTCATACATTTTTCGCAATCATATATATTGGAGTTCACAAAAGGAATGCGTTTATTATCCTATTTTCTAAAAATAGATATCTTGTTATTATTATAAAATAAAAGCTAATATATAATTATTTTCAATGCACCAGGATATAAATGGAATCCAATATTTCTCTATAAATAAAAAGAAAATCAGTGTATTTTAAGTTTTAAAACACAGAACAAAATTTTAATATTTCAACATCACTCACATAATATAGCCATGTGGCCACCTTCTAACAACTACTTTCCTCTAATAAATCTGATAATGTTTTATTAGCAATAGGTGGTGGAGGCTATCCAAGTAATGACATTCAGCTGTACTTCAAAGATGATCAATAAAATACGAAAAACTCCCTCATACTGAAAATAATCCTGGAAATTTATCTTACGATTATTTTAGATGATATCAATATATAAAGTACGGTTAACTATGAAATTCAGCAATTAAAGAGCAAAAAGCATAATTTACTTTCGAAATTTCTAAATGAACGTCAAAGATCAGGCTATGTAATCGCGAGTAGGCAACAAAAATTTCAATGGAGCACTCAATAAGGGGTGCCATCTAGGAAAAGTTTAAAGCGTTACATCTAATCTCGATGTTCAGCAGTCCACCATCTTCGGGCCTCACGGTGTCCTGAGCTCGATGGAATTCACATCATTCGCCTACGTGTATAGAGATCCATCCATCTAAAGACTATTTTAGGCTGAATGACTTGACAATCTTCGTCCTTTTGTAAAAACAGCGTTTTTTTAACAGCTGAGTAGCATCATCTATTTTGACTCGACAAGCCTTTACGAGGATATATCGGTCATCATTAGCAGAAGTAACACGTGGATGACCTTACCTTGGTGGACGTTTAACATTCCCCGTTTCTTGGAATTGATTCCACACCTCGAAATGATACTTCTTGCTTCTCCCAGCAACGTCTACTTTAACTCTTTGTGTTTGTACAAATTCTAGTCTCCCTTTTATACGTTAAGCCAAGGATTCCTGTAAATTACGATGTCATGATATTTTTTTCAAGTCACCTTTTCTCAAAACAGAAGCTTAACAATCGAATTACACCATTGAACATAGAAAAAAAGGAAGCGTCTGCTAAATCACAAAATTTCTGCATTTTTATCATTTTTCAGGATTTGGACGTCAAGAACGCTGATATGCGTACGAAGTTTTGTTCTACTTTCTTTTTTTAAATACAAGCAATACATCCGTAGTTCAAAAACTACGGATGCATTGTTAGACGTTAGCTGTCGATGTAAATATTTGCGTATTTACATTAAAACTATGTGTTCCTCTAATGCTTTAAACAGTTCGCAAAACACAGTATAAGAGAAATGTATATCCAAAGAATATTTAAATTTACCTACAAACTAATGTTATAGATGTGTATATATATATATATATATATATATATATAAAATAAAGGGAATATTTTGATATTTTTTTTTAAAAAAAACGATAATGAAATTTTTAATACTATATATAAAAAAGATGACGTTTTCGTCTTTGTGATTCATAGCGTACCCGTATAGGAACGTTCATTAAACCTGAATATTTTTGGGAATAAATTTTGTAACCAAATTTATGCAATATTAAATGCTTGACTAAAATACAGGATATTTATATTAACTTTGACAAGTTTAAAAAATTATTTTGCAAACAGAACTTCCTTTCAATTTTTTAAGAGCAATAAAAATGTAATAATTATAAAGTGTAGATACTTATTTGTACTTTAAATATGTTTGATACTTCTGTTTTTAAAGTTGGATTTTTCTTTAACAAAATTTTTGTTCCCAAATTATATATTTTTTCTATTCTTTTTCCCCATTTTGCTTTGATTCTTATTTTTTGCCTTAAAGTCTTCAAAATTCTTTTACATTAGTACGCTTTCTCTCAAAGATTGTATTGCTTCTTTTCGGGCTTAACTTTTAGATGGAAAATACTGTTTTGTAATTGTTAGTTAAGAGTGATATTGGTATGCATGGTGTCTCCTGTAAGTTTTTATATTCTCTTTTAATTTGGTTAGTTCAATTTTTTTGGGGTTTTTTCTTTTTCTGTTTTTATTGGTTACGTCTGGGGTTTATCTCTTCAACTCCACATATATTTTACATACTTTCTTCTTTTGCAATGAGTTTTTTTTTATCTTATCTCGGTTTTTTATGAATTTATGGAATTTCTATATTAATTTATAACATTTTTTTGAGATTATTGGACCTTTAAAAGCATTTAACCAGCTAATATATCAAAAGACAGATTCAGAATTTATAAAAGTTATGTATTATTTTCTTTATGGTTTTTTTTTCTTTGTTTCCAATGCTTTGAATTATACTCACTCCTGATTTTAATTTTTTTATCTTGATATTTTTATTTCTTCAGTATTCCTTCAGGTTTTGATCTTTTCCGCTATTGTTTTACAGGGTGATCTTTTTTTATTTTCTTCTGTTCTTAGTTTTTGCAATTAAAAACATTTCACTTTTCTAACTTCTTTCTATAATGTAAAAAGTTATTAGTAATTTTTTCTTTATAATTAAATTTTTCCCCCTGTGTTTCAATTCTTGCTTTTGTAATGGTTTTAGCTAATTATTTCAATTATTAACACACATTTTTCACTCCACAGTGTATCATTATACTGAATTACAATATTTTCATTTTTTTGTTTAAATTTTATATTTCTTATTTGATAAGTTTATTTGGTTATTAAATTGATTATATTGCTTATTAATGGCTTATATCTTTATTAAATTAATATTATTATGTGCAGTAGTATTTTCTGAAAATTTTTGGCTGATTTGTGTTAAAAATATTTTGTTTATTTTTAATCTAAGATAATATTTTTAATTTAACTCTTATAAATTTGAATAGTTACAGTTATTTTCCATTCAATTCAGAGTTCTTTTATGTTTTTAGTTCTATA